>BTRK01000004.1:23565477-23640142 GCA_036245805.1 Pristionchus mayeri | reverse complement strand
GTTGGTTTTTATTTCAAATATGGATTCTACGCATCAAATTAGGGGGTGTCTATGTTGATCAATTTTCATATCTCTGTCCTTGGACTATCGATTTACTATGGGCGATTCTCGACTTTCCCGAACTTGGTTATTTTTTGAACGATTTAGTTTTTTGATCATATCTCAGTTCAACGTGGTCGAATCGAGCATTCAAAAAATGCAATCGATAGATCTCAACAAGGCCTACAAATTCGACTTAGTCCTTACAATAGTTAAAATTCTTCGTTTTCAAGTTATTTTACGAAAACTGTAGAAATCATGACAACTTGAGATATTTCTGCAACAAACATCGCATAAAAAGTAATTCCATACTTGTACTTCATCTCAACAATGTTTTGGGACATTTGTGATCATGTTTGAAGCCATTTACCGAGGGACAGACCGGAATAAACTCTTACGTTATCCCATAACACTTAAACTGTGGTGAACATTCCACCATTTTGGAACAAAAGAGAGATGTGTAGAAAGAAATACACAAGAATTTGAGCGGCAATAGCATGAAACATGATCACAAATGTCCCAAAATATTGTTGAGATGAAGTACAAGTATGGAATTACTTTTCATGCGATGTTTGTTGCAGAAATATCTCATATTGTCATGATTTCGACAGTTTTCGTAAAATAACTTGAAAACGAAGAATTTTAACTATTGTAAGGACAAAGTCGAATTTGTAGGCCTTGTTGAGAGCTATCGATTGCATTTTTTGAATGCTCGATTCGACCACGTTGAACTGAGATATGATCAAAAAACGAAATTATTCAAAAAAATAACCAAGTTTGTGAGATTGTCAGAGGTGCGAAAAGACATTTTGGAGGCAGCGGGATTCGAACCCACGACATTCCGATCACGTGACGGGTGCTCTAACCACTGAGCTATACCCCCTTGCTCGACTATTCCGGGGTCTCGCGCTATGATCTTCGGGAACTGTTCTGTATCGGGCCTCACACACCCTTACATGCCGCCCCTCTCATCTGCCCGAGTTCCACCGAGGCATAGTCCCCAGAGCAAGGGTACAGGCGGCTCAGGACAAGCGTGAGACTTCTGCACTGTGTATCCGTATGCCTCGCTCATGACAGTAGATTCTTGGGATCGCGCACTGGGGTATATCTCCCACGGTCCCGGACCGCCGCTTCCTACCTACCATGAATCTCACATGTCAGAGGAGCTTTCAAAAACATCAATGGAGGCAGGAGGATTCGAACCAACGACCTTCCGATCACGTGTCGGGTCTCTCAACTTATCCTTCCTCTATTTAGCACTATGCCCTCCCTGGCTCTGATCTCTCTCATCCACTACTGATTCCTGGTTCCTTCCTCTGCCCACCACGGCTTGATTCACATGTCTCTCTCTGGTTCCAAATGCCATTCCATCCACGTGCCCACCACGGCTTACTTCCTCTTTCCTTCCTCTTACACCACTCTGATCTCCTTCCTGCCCCCCCTCGGCTGTTGGTCTCTCTCTTCACCTCCACTGAATCATGCCCTCCACGGCGGTTGGTTACTCTTTCCTCAGTCTTTCTCTCTTGCCCCCCCCCCCCCCTCGGCTGTTGGTTTCCCTTCTCTCATCCATTCCACTCTGAGGACTCACTAGGCTTTACTCTCTCCACGACAATGGTTACAGTTACGGTAGGTCACGACCGGTTGTTCGGCACCCAACTCGGACTAGGTCTAGCGTCCGCAGTGAAATTCTCGTGACAAAACTACCGTATGCTACTTAGAGCTAAGAACTGTTTCCCACTGATACGTAATACGAGAGTAGAAAGTGTTTAAGATAACGACTTTATTAGCCTTACTTGAAAATCCTTAGAGCAGCAAAGATGGAAGAAACAGCGAAAACTGATGATGACGTCGCACACGCGAACGAGAACGAGACTAACTGACTACGTGTTACAATTCCGATGATTCTATCACTTAGCATACAGATGGGCGAGGGAGATGGATGGGGACAAAGGAAAATTAGCTATGCAGAGTGGACATGTAAAAATGAGACGAGGGAAAGAGAGGGGAAAGCACATGTAAATAAAACAGTTAGTGATACAGCATGAGGTGCTAGATACCGTACTACGACTAGTTCGGGAAAGTCGAGAATCGCCCATAGTAAATCGATAGTCCAAGGACAGAGATATGAAAATTGATCAACATAGATAGGGACCACAAGGGGTATAGCCGAAATGAAGCCATGCCTCCCAAACTGTGCGCGACATAACCGCTGGGGTCCTAACATGATCATACTTTTGGCCGTTTGTCGACATCTCATCTCTGAATGGCGCTAGAGCTAAAGAAGTGTTTGAAAAGGCATAAACAGAGAGCGGGGGAAAGCGAGACGACGAAGAAAGGGGCAGAGTCAATTCCGATCCCTTCCCAGTCAAATCGCAAAAATTTTGGGCAGGGCTTCGCCCTCTCCCGGCTTCGCCGTCACCCCTGCGAGGAGAGGCGACAGCTCGTCGCATTCGCGCTCTTTCGTATGAGCAACCGCTCTCTGCACGCGCCGGGTCAGAGACGAGCGAGAGGAGAGGGAGGAGAGGGAAAGAAGGAGACGGCGATCTTTTAGCCCAGGCACGGACTAGTTTACTTCGAATCACGGACCGGGAATTCAATATTTTTCGATTTCCTTTGGCCAACTTGTTTGAATGCTTGCTGGCTATCATATTTTCACTACTCAAACAGTGTATCATAATTTCACTGCTCACGCATAGCAAAAATCAGTGAAAAATGATGGATCGCGTAATAAAGTTCGAATTTTCAACAAGACAACTGCAAAAACTGTTTTTTTGAATAGTGACATATCGAAAGCACATGGGAAGAGCTTTCGAATTCTTTTTTGATCAAGTCATTTGGTTAAGAATGAACGCTGTGATTGCTCTTTCTTGCTTTCGAGGAGGCATCGTGTCAGATGAAAGTGGGCGGAGCTTGTAGTCCCTAAACATAGACACCCCCCTAATTTGATGCGTAGATTTCATATTTGAAATAAAAACCATTGTATTTCACATTTGTGATGGTCAAACAATCGATTACTTGATCGAAAAATCGGATTTTCGATTAAATGACCATGAAGACGGATTCCTTCATCATTGTATATATTGAGACTTTTATAGAACATATCAAGACGAGTAAAATGCGAAAAAAAAAGTTCGCTGTACGATCAAAATTGAGCGACTTATGCTTCTTGTAGAAGGTAGATCACAAAAATCGATAATGAGCAAATTCGACCAAATCAAGTGGATGGACCTTAGTCTAACCCCCAACAGTGGCCGCCAACCAAGTTAAAACGAAATCGGAGACACAAAATATTTCTAGTCGCCAGCATTCCTGCATTCTTACAGGAGACCCGCGTTAAAGAGAGGGAGGAGTCCTCGTTTCGCAGGCGGAGGGCGCGCTCGCATAAATAGGCCGGCTAGAGGGCGCGCTCTAACTGCGCCGGGTTAGAGTGAGGGCAGAGGGGCGCGATGCGTGCGTTCAAGGTCTGCCTTAACGAGCCGTGCACCAAAACACTCATGCCTAATTGTAAGCATAATTAGCAGGGCTCTCAATGCTCATTTCCATGCAAAAGTCGAAAATTCGCGTGATGGTTGCAGAATCAAGTGTTCACTCCTTTAATGAGTGATGCTCTTCTGCACAAGGGCCCGATTCATAGCAGCCTATCCTTCTGCTCTCCCTCTCGTCTCCATGGGGTACTATCACTACTCCCCTCTCATACACTCATCTTCCGCCTAGAATTGTCTATTTCTTCATTGCTAACGTAGCTCAAGAGATGGGAGCATTTAAACTGGCAAGGAGTTCACTCGAGAAATTGAAGACTCTTTCTCTTCACTCCAACATGCAGAGAGCTATCGATGTACGCACCCTTTTCACCCTCCTTCCTCTTCCTCCCCCTCCCTCCCCCTCCACCCCTCCTCCTCCCCCCCCCCCCCCCCCCTCTACTACAGTCCTTTGAGGTGGCGACGCTGAAGATTCGATCGAAGAAGATTTCGGACGATCCATCTCTCAATCCCAAATGCTTCGTGTGTGGTCTTTCGAATGGACTGGATAAAGGGAAGACTTGTCTCCATTGTGGCACGGAGAGCATCAATTGCTTCGTCTCCTTTGGTAATCAATCAACGTTCTTATTTTTCGTTTCAATCTGCAATCCGCGAGGGCAAGTTGGAGTTTTTGAACCAGACGAGGCATAGTGGGATCGAAGAGGATCAAATTCTATGAACTTATTCGTTTTTCATATCCGCAGAAGGCCTCTGTGGATGTCTAGGCTCATAGTCGGAAGAGTTGTAAAGCCTTTCATTTCCAAAGCTATGTTCCGAATTTTCATTATCACACAGCTGACCGCCGAGGCTTTCAGCAGATATGAAAACAGTACACGTTTTTACAATTAGAATCCTCTTTTCCGCCATGTTCAAAACTCCAACTTATGGCCTATCCTTTTGAGAGAAGCAATTTTAGCTTTTTTACTGAACTTATGCTTTTGGGGTTATCGATAGAACTTTTTAGTCCCGAATCACATTTATATGTTTATCTCCCTTTAGAAAATTAAAAAATTAAAAAAAAGGTTCCTACGAAAAAAACAGTGTTCGGTCTCATCTGCAGAAACTTACATACCATTAAGAATACTGTAGGAATCTTAGATATATATTTATTAATATTCTTTCATATGAGCCCGTTTGCGTAAGAATCGGACAATTGTTGGCATCGGCCAAAAAAGTCGATTCGCCGAAACTTTGTCTTTTGGGGTTATCTGGCATGCTCATGACGATAGGCATATTCATTTTGCTCGAAAATTTGTCGTTGACCTCAGATGGCGCGACGTCGAAATCTGACATTTTCGTGTATCTGGATTCTGGATATCGCTAAAATTAAGCGAGCTTACCTACAGGGATCAAATTTCAAGACGATCACGCCTGTCTACTTAATTTTTCATGAAATATTAAAAAAAAATTTTAAATGAACTTTTTAGTGCGTGGAAAGTACTCGGGGAGACCTAGACCAATATGACCGTCTTGACGAGACGACTCCAAATCTGTATTGAAAAATGAAGAAAAACATCGCGGTAAGGTTTATGCTGTCATTTAGTGACTATTCTTGTACAGAGGCGCAGAGGAGGGGGAATGGGAAGAGGTCACGACACAGAGAGAGTGGGTAGATCACGGAGAGTGCCGATGGAATCACGGTGTTTCCTCACAAGAGCGACGGTCATATTGGTCTAGGTCTTCCCGAGTACTTTCCACGCACTAAAAAGATCATTTAAAAAAAATTATTTTAATATTTCATGAAAAATGAAGTAGACAGGCGTGATCGTCTTGAAATTTGACCCCTGTATATATGCTCGCTTAATTTTAGCGTTAACCAGAATCCGGATACGTGAAAATTTCAGATTTCGACGTCGCGCCATCTGAGGTCAACGACAATTTTTCGAGCAAAAAGAATATGCCTATCGTCATCAGCATGTCAGATAACCCCAAAGGGCAGAGTTTCGGCGAATCGACTTTTTTGGCCGATGCCAGATCTTGCCAGAATTGTCCGATTCTTATGCAAAATGGCTCATATCAGAAAGGAGAGATGTGCTGATTCGTTTTGCACGGAGTCAAGGGGTACCTTGCCCCCTCCCCCGTGCACAACTCCTTGAAGCCTCCCCTTACAAGGGCAATCCCCTATGACTCTATGAAGTTGTCCCGATGTTTGTGGGAACCCGTTTGTAAGCAGGCTTGAAACAGTAGCGTCCCAACAATAATCCTTAACACGCAACCCTTCGAAACAAGCAGCAAACCGAAGGTCTTTTGTTTCGATGTGGATAATATCAGGAGCATTATCGGTTCTAAATTAGCGACGAATTTCCATTGACGGCCTCTGATAATTATCCAGAGTGAGAGGGCGAATTCCATCCCATAATATATAGTTCTGCAACGCAAATGAACTTTCCGACTTGTCTCTCACACCTCATGCCTTCAAAAAAAATCATAAAAGATGAAACGACTCAATATCCCGAGTGTTTGTACAGCCTTGAGCCCACGTGGATGTAGTGGGAGTTATCATCAAGAGGAAGAACAGTGATCTTCTCAAATTCATTAGGGAAAACGAGAAGGGTAGCTTTCAGTTGTGTCATAGATGCGACTCCTTCCCGTAGAGAATCTTAAGAAGAAGCGTTGGCTATGAGCCCTTTCGCCTAACAAGAATGGAGCGCGATCCGACATTATTTTTACTTGATCCAAACTTGCGCTCCACCAGATGAGAAGCAGAAATATCTCTTGAGAGAATCTGCCAGTTGCTGAATTCTGGATTGCGGAGGGGATCGAAGAGAAGGAAGCAAGGATTGTGATTGAGAGTGAACCTCCACTTACTCACAACTCATTGAATCCATTCGACAAACTGGCGAGTGCATTGCTTCCCATCCCTCATGAAGAATTCATTGCAGAGGAAAGGAGAGAAACCTCGGTTAGACAAGGATAAACTGGCTAGACTCGATGGATCAAGAGTACTCATATCCACTAAAATTGGATCATTCCCCGTTCGATACTTCTTCAATATCATCCCTACTATATCAGTGTCAATGTGCCCCGAATGTAACCACGTGAGTCCTCCCCTCCTTCCTCTTGCCTCCTTTCCCCTCTCCTTCGCCTTTCTACCCCCCCCCCCCCACTCCTCCCCTCCCCCCCCCCCTTCCTCCCCCCCTCCCCCCCTCTCCCCCTCCCCTCTCTCAACCCTCATTCAGATCTTTCATTCTGATGACTATGAGATGCATCTTCTATCAACGGGAAAGTGCCCATTCTGTCGATTCGGAGTGAAGACTAAAGGAGTGATCATAAATTGACAATTGGAAATGCGAATTCATCTTCACTCCTTTCTTCTACCTATCCCCGCCCCTTTAATAGTTCACCTCTACTGCACTCTTCCATTCAATTTCATGCTTCCTCTCGACCCTTTCATCCCTTCTTCTCTCTCCGAGGTATAAGTGGTGTCCCTCTATCTAGAAGGAGGGAGGAAGGGGGGGGGGGGAGATATCAGTCTGAGATTTCTCCCCAAGGGAGATCTCTTCTATTGAGAGAAGTCTCTCTCTGCTCTCTTCCTTCTTCTTTTGGCTAACCATTACTTTCCATCTGGGATTTCTTGCTCTCTCTATGAACTCTGAAAATGTCCCCTCCTCTTCCCTCAGAGGTCATTTGTCTCCATTTCCATTGTTACATGAGTTGCTTGCATTAGTTGTATGCCTTGCGATTTATACTGTTCTTAGCCTTGTTTAAATAAATAAAATCTGAAAGTTAAGAGGTCGGATCGGTAAGAGTCGACCATATTGGCCATCCCCCGGACCTGTTTCGTTAGGAATGAGATTCAGGCGCCCATGCTTTGTGCATGTGCACCCCTTGGCCCATGTACCACAAATGGTCACTGAATTCCTGATTCCTACTGTGCACAGGAAAAAATTGGTCAGAAATGTTAAAAATCGAAATTTCATAATTTCTCAACCCGAAAAGGTGGAGTCAAAATCTCTTTGTTGTTGTTCTAGACATCGCTAATAATCAAAATGTAACCATCCAAATCGAATCATACTCTATTGTTATGGTGGTTTCACATACAAAATTTTCACTTTTTCACACATAAAGTTGATATATTGAGAGACCCCCAGTTCTTACCATGCTTAAAATGTGGCTACATTTGAATTCTGCATCGAATATCGTCCAACCGATTTCAATTTCGTTTGTCCGTCATGATCTCCCTAAGGTCCGAAACTTTATGTGTCACATTTGGCTGGAAACGATTTTTCGCATTTGCCATACATACCAATGTTTTTGTGTTTCTGTGGGTTTATTTATACGTTTAAATAATAATGACGTTGAATGGAACCGAAAAGAAATTGTGCCGAAACAAATTCGCGGAAACTTTGTCTTTTGGGGTTATCTGGCATGCTCATGACGATAGGGATATTCATTTTTCTCGAAAATTTGTCGTTGACCTCAGATGGCGCGACGTTGAAATCGGACATTTTCGTGTATCTGGATTCTGGATATCGCTAAAATTAAGCGAGCATACCTACAGGGATCAAATTTCAAGACGATCACGCCTGTCTACTTAATTTTTCATGAAATATTAAAATATTTTTTAAATGTACTTTTTAGTGCGTGGAAAGTACTCGGGGAGACCTAGACCAATATGACCGTCTTGACGATAGAAATCCAAATATGTATTGAAAACTGAAGAAAAACATCGCGGTAAGGTTTATGCTGTCGTTTAGTGATTGCTCTTGTGAGGAAACACCGTGATTCCATCGGCACTCTCCTTGATCTACCCACTCTCTCTGTGTCGTGACCACTTCCCCTCCCCCTCCTCTGCGCCTCTGCACAAGAATAGTCACTAAATGACAGAATAAACCTTACCGCGATGTTTTTCTTCATTTTTCAATACAGATTTGGAGTCGTCTCGTCAAGACGGTCATATTGGTCTAGGTCTCCCCGAGTACTTTCCACGCACTAAAAAGTTCATTTTAAAAAATATATTTTAATATTTCATGAAAAATTAAGTAGACAGGCGTGATCGTCTTGAAATTTGAACCCTGTAGGTATGCTCGCTTAATTTTAGCGTTAACCAGAATCCAGATACACGAAAATGTCAGATTTCGACGTCGCGCCATCTGAGGTCAACGACAAATTTTCGAGCAAAATGAATATCCCTATCGTCATCAGCATGCCAGATAACCCCAAAAGACAAAGTTTCGGTCAATTGACTTTTTTGGCCGATGGCAACAATTGTCCGATTCTTATGCAAACGGGCTCATAGGGGGCCTCTGAACCGGAGTAAGAGAGGTGGTAGATCAAAAGCCTTCCTGGTAGATCACATCAAACACTTGACTTTTCTTCTCTTCTTATCCCTGCCCCTCTCACCCGCCCTCTCCGTAATGGTCACCCTCTTCGAATAACCTTACCCTTTATTCCTCTTTCCTTTTTTTCTTTTTTTTCCCATTTCCTTTTGGAATTCTCTTACCACAGATTTTGTTGTTCTCCCACATAATTCCTTCCGTTCTCTCATCTCCTCACAGCCCCGTCTATCATTTCCCAAATCCGTTATCCATAATTGGCTACATCAATGAGATCCCACCCCTTCCCTTCTATACCCTTGCTGCAAGCAAACCCGATTCGACCACATCGACGGACCTCCGGTTTTCGACACCATTCCACAATGATATCTTGAATTTTCCCACATAAACGGAATAAATAATTGTAAAATTGAATTGAAAACATAGACTTTGGCGGTCCGTTTTTTGCTCGTATCTCCGTTGATATTCGACTTAGACAAAAGCGTCTGGCAGATGAAATGTGTGTTTTAAGTGCTCTTCAAGATCAGAGTGTGTTGTCTCATTAGATGAGGCTCGTCGAGAGCTCTCGAATGATATGCTGAATGCCCTGCTAAATCCGGATCTCAAATGCAGTTCTGGCCGAAAAACTATTTTCAAACCCTCACTCTTTCATTTTCTATGCTTTTCGACACACTCACTCCTGAACGAGGGATGGAATGATTCGTAATTAACGAATTTCACATTGTCTAGCTCGAGTAGGTGGGTCCAAAAGGATCGAAAATGAAAGAGCGAGGGTTTAAAAATAGTTTTTCGGCCAAAACTGCATTCGAGATCCGGCTTTAGTAGGGCATGCAGCATATCATTCGATAGCTCTCGACGAGCCTCATCTAATGAGACAAAATTTGGATATGTTCCCTATGCTGTGGATGATTGAGCATGAAGCATGTTCCATGAGCTAGCTCTATAGTCGGACACACTCTCATCTTGAAGAGCACTTTAACACACACATTTTATCTTAAGAGACCCTCCACGAGAGAAGAGAAAGAACGTAACAGGTCCACGGATGGCTAAAAATTCGATAATTCCCATACTTTTTTTCTGAAGTGGGGGTCCGAGAGGAGTCGGACATACTCTCATCTTGAAGAGCACTTCAAAACATACATTTCATCTGCCGGACGTTTTTGTCTAAGTCCAATATCAACGGAGATACGAGCAAAAAACGGACCGCCAAAGTCAATTTTTGATGTGATCTACCAGGACTACTTGTGATCTACCACCTCTCTTACTCGGGTTCAGAGATCCTCTATACAGGGCCTATCGAAAATCGATGAGGATATCGTTTCCCGGCCAAAATTGCCCCGGAAAGCCCAGTTTTCATGCCCATGGGTGGCCGAATCTTACCGATTCGGTCTCTTAACAGTTGAAATTTTTGTTGGTGATGTGCGATATTGTATATGTTGAGAGGGGATTCGACCGATCGGAGGAAGGAAAAATGGGGAAGAATGAGGGGGAATTGATTACTCCCTCTGTCGGATACGTGACCATGAGTGGGGAAGATGAAGAGGTGAGTTCCCCCCCCCCCCCCCACCACTGACACTCGTTCAAGGATTACCTCAATCTGTTCTCCGATCGGAAGGTGTCCTCTCGCAAGAGTGAACGACTCTCCCATCAAGACAAGAATCAGTCACTCAAGATTCTCTTCCGTGATTTCTGTAACCGAACCTCTTCCCATGGAATTCCCTTCTTCCGGTTAGTAATCTCTCACTACTCTTCAAATAATACAAGAAATAAAAAAAACGTACAGTCCTGTTGGTTTCCCAGGTTAACACGTTGCGCTCCGAGTAACCCCCAGTAACCCCCACTGACTCCACGGGTCTAGCACGTGCATCTTTGAAAGAATTGCGCTTAAATTGGTTTCGTTGTGTTCAGCAAGCAATTCTGCATCGAATCATATACAATTTGTACTACTAAATGTTTAAATATTTCGGTAAATTATTTTTGAAGTTGTCGAAAAGAAAAAAAATCGACTTTTTGATTCAATAACTTGTGCGAGAGGAGACCATAACCATTCGATCCGCCGTTTCACGCTGATCCGATTTGTATATACATCTGTGGGGATCCGAGGTACCCGAAGACCACTTATGCCCCTTTTTCTGCTTTTCGAGCACTTTTACTGTGTAATCGAGGAATGAGAGGGAGGAAAATGACTGCCCTTATCATTTTTCGTCCTCTCATTCCTCGATTACACAGTAAAAAGTGCTCGAAAAGCAGAAAAAGGGGCATAAGTGGTCTTCGGGTACCTCGGATCCCCACAGATGTATATGAGGCCGTTCGTGTAAGAATCGAGCAAAGTCTGGCACAGCCAAAAACGGTCGGTTTTCTGGAACTTTGGCTACGGAGGTTTGCGAGGGTGCTGATCACGATGAGCACGTTCATTTTTCACATAGAGTCTTCGCTGAAGACGAAGTTGCGTCGAAAACAGACTTTTGCTGATATCTTCATTACCAGTATCGTTAAAATTAAGCGAATACGTTTCCCCGGGTAGAATTCGATCACGATCACGACCACATTCTTATTTTATGATTATTTATTATTATTATTTTTATAATTTTTGCAATTTCTTTGAAAATAAAATGTGTATCACGAAGACAGCCTAGATCGGTCCATTATGATGCGGGAAATCCAAAACTATTTTTCTTTTTTCAAAATTTTGTGTACTTTGTAGTGAAAATGAATTAAATGTGAGACAAACACGAGTAAGAGGAGAAAGAGGCGAGAGTGCAGACGGTCAGAGTACGTAGGGGGAGGGAATCGATCAGAGAGATAGCGAGGGGACTCGGGGTAGATCAAAGGAGAAGGTCAGATGTTTTCTCTCATTTTTCGACACATTTAATTCATTTTCACTACAAAGTACACAAAATTTTGGAAAAAGAAAAACAGTTTTGGATTTCCCGCATCATAATGGACCGATCTAGGATGTCTTCGTGATATTTTATTTTCAAAGAAATTGCAAAAATAATAAAAATAATAAAAATAAACAATCATAAAATAAGAATGTGGTCGTGATCGCAATCGAATTCTACCCGGGGAAACGTATTCGCTTAATTTTAACGATACTGGTAATGAAGATATCAGCAAAAGTCTGTTTTCTATGCAACGTCGTCTAGCTTCAGCGAAGACTCTACGTGAAAAATGAACGTGCTCATCGTGATCAGCACCCTCGAAAACCCACGTAGTCAAAGTTTCAGGAAATGGACCATTTTTTGCTGTGCCAGATCTGCTCCGATTTGTTCGATTCTTACACGAACGGCCTCATATACAAATCGGATCAGCGTGAAACGGCGGATCGAATGGTTATGGTCTCCACTCGCACAAGTTATTGAGTCAAAAAGTCGAATTTTCTCGGTAACAAGAAAAAATCATGACCAATGAAATATACAGGTCGATTCACCGTGAAATTCTGGTCGGGTAAGCCAGATTTGAAGCTTCCACCTTGTATTTTGAGCGTACAGCATGCGGAAAGGCAGTTTTGGCAGGAAGTGATATGGCACCACACCGACATCCAACGATCGATTCATGCAAAATGAAGTAGTCCACGATGATCAGCATCGAAAACTACCCCAGAAAACATGTTTCCGTGGGTTTCACTTTTTGGGCTGTGCCGAGGCCTTGTTGAATCTATCGCGGACGGCCTCATATAGCATTGGCATTTTTCTTGCATAACTTTCCTCAAACTTTACCTAGAGACCGCAAGGCACGCCCACTTTCAGCTATACCGTATTCGGAACTTGCTCAAAAAACGCAAGAGTCGCGGCGCCTTGAATTCTCAACCAAATCGTGCGATTTCGGTGACTCTTATGATCCATCATAATTTTGATATTACAAATTGTATATGATTCGATGCAGAAGTACATGCTGAACACAACGAAACCAATTTAAGCACAATTCTCTCAAAGATGAACGTGCTAGACCCGTGGGGGTGGAAACCAACTGGACTGTAATGTTGCACGGTATGATGAGCGCGAACTAAAAAATGCGTGAATGCAACTTGGCGGGAAATAAAGTTACCAGCCGAGGACGAAATTTAAAAGATACTATTGGCCAGAAAGGATCAGGATGAAGTTGCCTGATTCAGCGCTCTCTCACTAATGCACACTATCTCATGCACGCGGCGCGCATAAACCTTGGGATCAGGATTTCGTCCTCGGCTGTTAACTTTAACATTCTTTACGGGACCCTCCACGAGAGAATGTAACAACTGTTCAGGGATTCGCGGATGGCCAAAAATTCGATAATTCCCTAACTTTTTCTCTGAAGCCTGGGTACCAAGTGCTGATTGACGGCCGCGAAATCTAAGGCTACGGATCGATTTTGAAAAAAATCCAGGTGTTAATTTTGGGGGTCGAAAAAGTCGATATCGTAGAATTATGCGAAACATATACAGTACCGCACGGTCTCCCTCAGACAGGGGCGGCGCGGAGGGGCGCAACGGGTCGCATTAGGTCGAATCACTCCGAGACCCTTCAAAATGTCTATTTTTCGCTGAATTCTCGGCTGTGGGTTCTTCTGACAACTACCGATCGACCTGCAAAATCTGCATTTCAAAATATTCAGTTGGAACTACTGTTCGGATGGGTCATCTTTGAATTCCCCTCTCCTACCCTCCCCTCATCTCCCTACGACACAGCTCACTAGTCAGAATAATGAGGAATGATATCGTAGGGAAATGAAGGGAGGGAATGAGAGGGACTCCAAAAATGACCATTATTTACTTCGGTCAATTCACTTGGGAAGGAATTAATTGCTTTTGTTGAGGGGTGATTCGTATTTCGGTCGATTCACTTGGATGGCTATATTCTTCTGTTGCCTCTCCTTCTTTATCTTCCAGACTTATTGGACAATGTCAGAGTATCTCGACTACCGAACAATCATTGAGATGCAGTTGAAATTCGAGCCCGGTAAACAAATAGGATGTTCCCTTGATCCCCTGACTTCTTCTCACTTCTTTCCATTCCAGCTCCCTTCCCTGCAGCCACTGTATGCAATCTCAATCCTTTCAAGTACAGTGAACTAAAGCAGCATGAATCAATTCAAGAAACAGTGGGCCAATGAACTTTGCCCACTAGAATCCTCCTTTACAGTTCGAAATCTACGAGAGAGTAATAGAGCAAAGTGATCGAACGCTTCTCCCAACGGATATTTCTTCCAAAAAATCATCTTCTTCACGAGAGATCGACATGGCATTAGAGAAAATTATAGAATCTGAACGAAAAATGAAAAGGAAAACTCCAATAAATCCGAAACGGTTAGTTAATCCTTCGATTTTGTATTATGAATATTCTTCTGGAGGGTTCGTAGACAGACTGAATATCACGCTGTGTTCGCCAAGTGTTCGTGCCTTCCACAATCTGACCAGTGTGTCCCTAATAGGAATCCTCTTCAAGTAAGCGCTAGTCCTCTCCCCCCTCCCCTCTCCTCTCTTACCCCCTCTCCTCTTCATTGGCAGGTCAATGCAACAGTGTGCGTCTGCTTCGAGGATTCCTCAACAGGAGATGTCTGGCCGTGTTATTCATCCTCCGTCTGGAGTTCTCGTAGTTGCTCTCAGTGTTCTCATTCCCGTAAGTGCATCTCGGTCTCTAGAGAGGGGAGATGCTTGAGGTACTTGTATTCATCCCGATCATCCGAATGCTTCTCTTCCCATCTCTCATCAAGTCCAATGTCTCTGTCAATCTGTTTCCCACTACTGCGTAATAACTCCGGTTCGTTCTTCTCTATTCATATTGGGTACTTCTCTTGCAGTCTGGGGAAGAACTAACATGGTGGAATCCTCATAATTACTCCGTTCTTCCCATAACTCCTCCTGTAGTTGTTGAAGTCTCGGAGGCATTTGGTCTGGATGTGAGTTCGTCCCTCTCCCCCCCCCCCTCTCTCTCTCTCTCCCCCCCCCCCTCTCTCTCTCCGTTTCTCTCCTCAAGGAATTGCGAGACAAAGGAGCGATAACAACGAAGACGAAGGAGAATTTGATGTTCCTGGTGGCAGCTCTGGATAGAGAAACGAGGAGGAATCTATCGTACACTCTTGATCATTTCGTTCTTCGATGCTCATTCAATGGAAAGGATTGTGATATGGACAAGTAAGCGAAAAGGAGAATAGACATATCAACGTTCCAATCCAATTCAGTTTGACTCCCCTTCAATCAATCAACTAAATTCCCAATGTTTTAGTAAATTAATAATTAAGTAGGAAGTGCCATTAATTCCAATTTGGGAGTGAGCAAAGCACAATTTTTCACAAATTAGACTCCAACTTGCAAAGGGCGTATTCTTGTAAGAAAAACCTATTGTGACCCCCTAACAATTATGAAGAAAAAGAAGAATGATTGGATAGATCACCGAAATTTGTTGAGTGAGTCTCTGTCTCTTTCTATTCAGAGACTTCAAACTACATATGGATCCAGAATACGGGAACTGTTATGTGAGTTGAGAAGAGACTGATCGAGAGCACTCCACCATTGTAGACATTCAACTTCAACGATTCCGTCACCATGAAGAATTCGCGGGCAGGGCCCATGTACGGACTCCGCCTGTTACTCAATGTCAACCAGAGTGACTACATGCCCACTACCGAAGCAGCTGGAGTTAGAATAGTCGTCCATGAACAGGCACCCGATGCACCATTCACACATCTACCACACTATTCTATATGCAGGATCAGGAGCCTTTCCCTGATACATTCGGATACAGTGCACCCACCGGATTTATATCGTCATTCGGATTGAAGACTGTGAGATTATCTAAGAGAGGGGGGGGGGGCAGATGGAGGGAGGGAGGAAGGAGGGAAGATGCCTTCAGAAAGTACTACATCGATTAGATGGACCATATGGGAAGTGCAGTGATTCTTTCCGACCTGAGGGATACATCTACCATGAGCATTACTCCCCTGAGGTATCTACCAACTATCCATCAAGGAATTATCCAAATTCTATAATATCAAATTTATATTTCATAAGAAATTGAGGACATATAAACATATTTAGCTGCTCATTTCCTCGTAATTCATGTGATAATTCCGGAGAATGTAGAAGCTGACAATTACTGTATAAAGAAATATCGTAACGTCTGTCTGTCCGTCTGTCTGTCTGTCACGCTTTTTCTTCAAATCGCTCTAATTCGCATCAAACTCATCCTATGTGCCTAAGACCTTGACCATATGAACTCCCTTCACGAGAGCTTTCAAAATTTGATCTTTGATCTTTGTAGTTTGCAGTTTGATCTTTTTCTTCAAATGGCTCTAACTCGCTTCAAAATCATCGTAGAAGGTTAGGACCTAGACCGTTGGCATCCCCATGGCGAGCGCTTTTAAAATATGAAACTTGATCTTTGATCTTTGATCTTTGATCTCTTTTCTGCAAATCGCTCTAACTTGGCTCAAACACGTCCGTGTGACGTCGGACCTTGACCGTTAGCATCCTCACGACGAGCACTTTCAGCACAGCACACAACATGGCGCATTTTACCAAATCGCAGAAAACTCCAATGCACCCCGTGCACCACCCGCCACACCATCCCAACCTGCTCTCACTCCCCGCAGCGTAAGCGTTGTGAAAGGCTCGTGAGGCCGAGGGTGATTCGAAAAAGTTGGGATGGGGCGAAGCAAGTTACAACGTTTTAAGCAGGCTCTCACCAGTCGCGTCCAATTGTTATCCTTAAAACACAACCCCGCGAACCACGTAGCGACCAAAGGTCGCTAGTTTCGTCATCGTGAGCTAGTCTAATCCTCCATGACTACACTGCGCAGTAGGAGTTGTATCTCATGAACGAGTAGATAAGTTACTGGAGAATGAAATGATTGAGGGGTGCTATCGGAACTGCTTCCAACAACTAGTACTGCGAGAATGTGGATGTGGAGACCCCCGATTCCCCCTCCAATCAGAGGACAATAAGACGTGCAATGCTAAGAGCAAGACTGAAAGTAATTAACTACTCCATCTACACCCCCAATTCTTTCCTGCAGGGGCTTGCTTATCGAACATCACGAATACTTCCGGAGGATTCTACCATCTTCAGACTGATTGTGAATGCATTCAACCATGCACTGAGAACGTATTCGAGGTGAGAGACTTTCGCCTCCCCCCTCCCCCTTCCCCCCTCCCCCCCCCCTCCCTCCCCTCACTCTCCTATCCACTCCAGACTGCTTACTCTGCTGCTGCCTGGCCTTCCATCAATTTCAAGATAGGTACAGACTGTCCGGGTATCTTCGAGATCTTCAATGATTCCACTGCTTGCACTGAATACTACAGGTGAGATAAGGGAAGGGAAGGAAGAGAGAGGATGAATCCAGAGTCAACACTGCCTACATCGAGATCTACTATGAACAACTCAACTTCGAGACCCTTCGGGAGACTGCTGGATACACTGTGAGTGAGGAGTGGATGAAAGGGAGAACATTCATTTCCAGTTGGTCAATCTCTTCTCTGACTTCGGAGGAAATATAGGATTGTGGATTGGCTTCTCAGTGATCACTTTCGCAGAGATCTTTGAATTGCTCTTCGAAGTGATTACATTCGTGTTGTATCACAAGCCGAAGCAGTTGAGAGCCAGACAGAGAGAGAAGGCGGAGGAACAAAAGAAGAGAAGGGGAATCCCCTCTCTCATTCAATCACATCTAGTGACCATCGATCGACCTTCCGCTAGGAAAAGAGGTCCATCCAAAGTTCCATTGGATGACATCAAGGAATTCGAGAATGAATCAGTTGAGGAATAAGAAGAGAAGGAGAGTACGAATGTTTTCTCCCCACATGTCAGACAGTCTTTCGAACTTCTCTTCAATTACGAGTAGAGTTCAACACTTCTTTTATTAAAAAATGTACATCGGCATTGTTATTAGGGATATGTCCTAAATAATAATAATACTGATAAATGCATAATTCGAAAGAGGTACGAAATCATGGTTTGTGATCTCCCCCAATGAAGAATTCGGAGATTCTCTTCTCTCTGGCATCCTTTAATTCCCTTTCCCTATTCATCCTTCCTTCTTCCATTTCTCCGACTGAATGAGTCTCTCAAATAGATAGACTACTTCTCTTGGTATGAATGAATGTCCTACCTGAGTGAGTGATAGTTCTTCTCCTTCTCTCATCGTCCTCTTCACTCTCTTCGTCCTCCTCTACATTCTCCAATACGTGGTGAGCGAATGAATGACCTCGAAGATTAGCAGAACTCATCGTTTTCTTAGTGGGAGTCGTTGGAGTGGCGGGAGTATTCGCAGGAGTTCCTTAACCCAATCATTATAAGTAGTCCACATTACAAATCCACACCTGTGTCTTGAAATTCTTCATTTGAAAAATCGGAGACCTTTTCATTCATATTTTCTAGATTGCTCGTAGAGAAAGCTTTGTTTCTTTCGTCCAATCCAGTTTTACTCACAGATCTCAATGAAGAATATGTGTCTTTCAGCAATCGAATAGTTAAGTATACCTTTCAATCTTTGATTTAATATTCTTGATTGCATCGAAGGAGGCCACCGATCTGCGACTTTCCCTCGTCTCGTCTCTCAACATATTTATTGCGAACCCTTTCGATTTTGACGTGATAAAGAAAGTTACAAGACATTTATCATCTACTTAACTAGAAACAGGTATGAAAATATTAACTTTTGAAACAATTCCAAACCATATTTGATTAGATGAAGATCCATGTACCCTTACCAAGGTAGAAAAGTAATCTGAAGTTTTCCCTCAACAGCTCTAACTCGTATTGCATGAATCTTTCATTTCATGCAGCCTTCTTTTATTTGTAATCAACAAAAAGTAAATAGATCTGTAGATGAAAAATATATTTTTAAAGACAGTTGAGTCGTTAGACGTTAGTTAGACTTGAGAATAGCCAAGAAAAATATAAGAATAAATGTAGCTTTTTCTATCAGGCTGGAAAGAAAGTGATTGTAGATTTTCAAATTTTCGATTCTAAGATAACCCCGCCCTTATTTGTCATATGATTATCATATTGTTATGAGCCCGTTCGCGTAAGAGTCGAACAAAGTGTTGAAAGGCCTGGCACTCGGAAATTTCGATAATTTGCTAATAGGGGTAATCGAGGGTGCTGATAATCGTGGTCAACTTCATTTTGCTCCATCTCACCCGGTTAAGCCGGGCTGCATGTGGGCTTCATCTACATTTATGGAAATAACTCGCGAACCGATTTTGGAAACGACTTGAAATTTTAACAGGAGGTAGTTAATTCCACTACAAAGCCGCTGAAATCAAAATACCACATGTTTTTTGATGACATCATCACGATTTCGACGTTCTCGAATATCAGGCAAAAGCTAAAACCAAGAACTACATGCTAAGATACGCCTTGTTCTGGGGATCATTTTTCGTATACTATGTTGGGTATACAAATTCGGTTCTTTTTCGCTACAAGCAGTTTTATGATGAATTCAGCAGCTCTATGCCGCCAACTTTGTGGGTGAGGGTGAAGAATTATTCTGATTCCTTTGTTCTACCCTCCTCGAACGAGAAAGTTAATGAAATTCATAATCATTTTTCACCCTCACCCACAAAGTTGGCGGCATAGAGCTGCTGAATTCATCATAAAACTGCTTGTAGCGGAAAAGATCCGAATTTGTATACCCAACATAGTATACGAAAAATTATCCCCAGAACAAGGCGCATCTTAGCATGTAGTTCTTGGTTTTAGCTTTTGCCTGATATTCGAGAACGTCGAAATCGTGATGATGCCATCAAACAGCATGTGGTATTTTGATTTCAGCGGCTTTGGAGTGGCATTACTACCTCCTGTTAAAATGTCATGTCGTTTCTAAAATCGGTTCGCGAGTTATTTCCATAGATGTAGATGAAGCCCACATGCAGCCCGGCTTAACCGGTTGAGATGGAACAAAAATGAAGTTGACCACGATTATCAGCACCCTCGATTACCCCTATTAGCATTTTTTTGAAAATTTCGTGTGCCAAGGTTTGTTCGACTCTTACGCGAACGGGCTCTTATTCATATTCGTTGAGTGCTTGGACAGCCTTTCCATCGCACATAAGTTCAACCCAATTCTATTAATATCGAGGCCATAGGACGAAATCAAAACTGCTTCAATCACGGCTCGTTAGGACAATGAAGGCACAGCCTTTAAAGACACGCGTCGCATGGCTGTTCCCGCGCTCTCTATTTATTCGAACGGCGCGCTCGCATAAATAGGCCGGCGAGAGGGCGCGCTCTAACTGCGCCGGGTTAGAGTGAGGGCAGAGGGGCGCGATGCGTGCGTTCAAGGTCTGCCTTAACGAGCCGTGCAATTGAGAGTTCGTCTGATTATGTTATGGCCCAGCAATCCATGGAAAGCTAAGATATGACAAATTTAATGTCATACGACATACGTTCATCAAAATACAACGCTTAAATTTGATCCGTTACGACCGAAATTCTGCCTTTTGTAAATTCTGCCCTTTGTGAACTTGCTCCACCCTGGCGCCGGAGTTAGAACGTCGAAATTCGGTTATTTGACAACTTCCTGATTCCAGCATTGAAGAAAAGCCCTAACTTGTGTGGTTAACTGTTCAAGCAACTCTTTATCTATCAGTGTTCGGCTGGGCTGAGTCATGGGAGAACTCCCTTTTGAGGAAATTTAGTCATTCACAGACCAACAAAAATCGAAATTTTTGCAATGTTGACCAGTATTCACCAATACTGATAATCTACATTTTCTAAAAGTAGAAAATGCGTGCGTTCAAATATTTCTCCGTGGTATGCAACACCACGGTGTATCATGGAAGCGCACTTATTTAGAAACCAGTCTGAATGAACCTCGAAGCAGTAAACGTTATCGCGTGAGAAGTGTTACTTAGCTTAGGTTTGAATTCAATGATGTGTAAATCGTGCTATATGATCTCAGACTTATTTTTCGAAAGAACTCCCAATGGGCTTCTCACTCCACCATATGCAAATGCATGACTATTTTTCCCGCAAAATAAGAAAGGCAGAAATATTTTTTTAGAAAAGTTTAAAAATATCACATCACATAATACTTGGATTTTCCGGATACCCAAAAGGCATGTTATGATTTGAACATAAATATATCGCGCCTCTCATGAGAGAATCAAGCTGAGCGTGGGAATGGTGAAATTGGTTCTTACCGGTTTTGGCCATCCTAAGGCATGCCTGAGTGACCCCCCAAAGTCTTTTTTTGCAGATTTCATTTTGGAGCTTCCTACATCGGGTCGCAATTCGGCATCACTTACTTCAAAGGCCGATTTATCGAATACGGTGAAAGATTGAGCAAAAGTGACCTCCGAGTGACCCCGACTCATTTTTTGAGCTCTATCGATCTATCTAAACCAATTTCTCTGAATCCGATTTTGAATGGCAGCACGTTGCAGGTCAATTTTCTCAAAAATGTAGGTGCAGAAGCAGCTCAAATTTTCTAGGTGAATGCAGCTCAACTAGAGCTTTTAAATGAGTGGTTTGCCAACAAAATACGGACACGGTGTTGAGATTTTCGCCCCTTTAACGTTTTTCAATAATTTGAAGGCACTCAATCCTCGCGCACCGCGCGTTTTTTGGGAATGAGGGAGGAGTGAGAACAATGGGGGGAGTGAGCGACAATGGGATAATTTCACTCTACACTCTCAGAAACGCGAGGTGTGGCGAGGAATTAGTGCCTTCAAATTATCGAAAAGCGTAAAAAGGGCGAAAGTCTCACCACCGTGTCCGTATTTTGTTGGCAAACCACTCATTTGAAAGCTCTCGCTGAGCTGCATTCACCTAGAAAATTTGAGTTGCTTCTGCACCTACATTTTTGAGAAAATTGACCTACAATGTGCTGCCATTCAAAATCAGATTCAGATAAATTGGTTTAGATAGATCGATAGAGCTCAAAAAATAAGTCGGGGTCACTCAGAGGCCACTTTTGCTCAATCTTTCACCGTATTCGAGAAATCGGCCTTTGAAGTAAGTGATGTCGAATTGCGACCCGATGTAGGAAGCTCCAAAATGAAGTCTGCACAAAAAGACTTTGGGGGTCACTCAGGCATGCCTTAGGATGGCCAAAGCCGGTTAGAACTCAGATCACGATTTTCCTCCATTCCCATGAATGGCAAATTCAGCTCGATTCTCTGGTGAGAGGCGTGATGTTGACCAAGTAAACCCCTATTATACTCTATTGAGCTAGCTTGAGATCTTTTACGAAAAGGATTTTAGGGGCACTAGGTCGGATGAGAACCGTCGGATGAGAACAGACTGGATGAGAACCAAAAAAATGTACCCTTCTCCAGCATGTTCACAGTAGGTTCCCAATGTGTCAAAAATGCTTCTTTGAAAGTCCTACAGAAGGGTCCAATTTTTGGTTCTCATCCGGTGGGTTCTCATCCGACGGTTCTCATCCGGTGTAGTGCCATTTTAGGCGTGCCCAAACATCAAGGTTCCAAATCTACAATTACATTCTTTCCAGCCTAGTTGTAATAATTATTTTTGCGCTTCCAACTTTGGATCTGCTAGTTTCAAATTATTACTTGTGCTTTCCCTGACTACCGTACTTGATCTCTCCCTGACTTCTGCTTTCATCGATTGATGTCAATATATCAATTTGACCTGTCTACTTGTTTATTTTATTTGAAAATGAGAAATGCGTGTTGACAATCTCAAATTGGGAAATAAATTAATCTTATTTTCGCCCTCGCTCAAGAGAAGATGGAAAGAAGATCCGTCATGATTAGCCTACCCTCATCCTCAGAAGGATCAACGCTAGTTCGCGTATTTCTGTCTCCCAGTTATTCCTCAGTTTGTGAATGAAGATGGAATGAACCTCTTAACGGAGACGATGCTCATTCTTTTCCTGAGGGATGAATTACTGAGTGAATTGACGAGTCCATTTGAACTCCCTCTCGAGACCATTCTGATGTGACTCGTTCCCTCGGGTAATCTGAGTAGAGAGTGAAGAGGGGAATGGAAAGGAGAACGGACTTCACTTGGGAAACTGATCCCTCCATCTGAACTTCTCTCGTATCTCTCGCTGTTTCTTCACTATACAGTGGGTCGACTTCTTCACCCCAGAATGGATCTCTGCCTAGATCCGGAGGTCTGTTGTATCCTTGATCTACGATCATCAATCCCATCTCAATAGAAGGGAGTCAATCAATATAAGGAGAGGAGATACCGTAATATTTCTATCGATGAGTGCATTTGTCTCGAAGTCATCATCATCTTCTCCGAATGGATTCAGCATTGCTTCTGCCACTTTCATCCATCCCATGTAGAAGATGAACTGCAGTACACTCATGATGGGGAAGTAGAGGTCGATCTGCAATAATCAACTCTACTTTACTCTCATCTTCTGCTTTTATTAGGTTGTAACTAAAAGTTGCACGATTTCGGCCATGCTCTTCTAAGTCTTCCTCGCTTATCCCAAGTCAGTGTCAACCACCTCCAACGCATTATCACGGGTCTTCTGTAAGAATGAAGGAAAATCAGCCCATTTTGCAACCAGAAAAAAGTCATATTCACGGATTTCGATGAAACTTGGTTTATTGATACTATTGAGGGTCCGATGAAGTCCTATCCACTTGGTTTGGTCAAATTTGCTCATTATCGATTTTTTAGATCTACCCGCCTGAAGTACTGTAAGTCGATCAATTTTGATCGTACAGCAAACTTTTTTTGGCATTTTGCTCGTCTCGACGAGTCCTACAAATACCTCTTCAGTACTCCTTATCAAAAACGTCAGCATCGTGGACTTTTCCTCAAAAAACCGATTTTTCGATCGTAAATATCGATTTTTCTCGTCAGCCATATGAAATACCCCTCGATATTATTTCACCTACGGATTCTACGGATAAAATTAGGCCGGGTTTATGTTAATCAGTTTCCATATTTCGTTCCCCGGATATCGATTTACTAAGTAGAGTCTGGAACAGTCGCATTTTTGCAAAATTCGCATTTTTGTTCATATTTCAGTTCAAAACGGTGCTCTTGCAAAAGTAAAGAGTGAATCCGAAAGCGCTCGATGACTCCGATAAAACATTTTCTGAGGGCATAAGCGATAAGTTTGCTTGTTTTCGAGTTATTTGCGAAAAACTTAAGTCAATGCATGCACACGAACAGCTTTGCATTTTTGCATTTTCTTTGTTTCCAAGTCCACGATGCTGACGTTTTTGATAAGGAGTACTGAAGAGGTATTTGTAGGACTCGTCGAGACGAGCAAAATGCCAAAAAAAAGTTTGCTGTACGATCAAAATTGACCGACTTACAGTACTTCAGGTGGGTAGATCAAAAAAATCGATAATGAGCAAATTTGATCAAACCAAGTGGATAGGACTTCATCGGACCCTCAATAGTATTAATAAACCAAGTTTCATCGAAATCCGTGAATATGACTTTTTTTCTGGTGGCAGACGTTCCTGCATTCTTACAGAAGACCTGTGTTATATTAGTACACAATTGAGCTTTTCCATATTAGGAAAATAACCGTTTACGCTGCCGCTGTTGGCTAAGATCTAAGAAAGTCGATTTCCCAGTCGAAACCAAGGTATAATTCAATAGCGCGTTATTCTTGAGGGTCAGATTGCCATTCGAATTCAAGTAGTGCATTTATTAGCTCCTTTGTTAACAACTCTCGCATTGAGCTGAATGTTACACATGAACCCGTTTAGCCATAGTTACAGGACTTTGAAAAAATGAAATCAATTATCGCTACATGGCGAACTTTCCTGAATTATCCGGAACTTTTTCTACATAGTACATACGCAAGTGCGTTATTATCAATCACAAATGCGCTATAGTACCATAAACACATTTGAGCCCAGGTTTCTTTCATTTCTTGAAAAATGAAACTTTAGAATGTAATCGAAAACTGATAAATCTTTCAAAAATGTTCTTTTATGTTCTTATGGTTTGATATATTTTCCCGAAAAAAAGAAATATACACAGGCGTTCTTCTACCAGAGAACGGTAGATTAAAATTACCGGACGAGGACAAAATTCACCCCCTATTTTTTATCCTCCATCGAATAGCTGAATTAGTTGAGAATTAGTTGAGATGGCTGAATTAGTTGAGAATGAATATACAAAAATGCCAAAAAATCAATAATAGCCTCAAGGGAAAGCCGGAAATGATCAGCGTACTCCCGCGCTCTCTCACTTTTGCATACTCTCTCGTACACGCGACGAGATCAGGGTCAGATCAGGGTTTCGTCCTCGTCCGGTAACTTTAAAGAAGGAGTGCCAGCACAGCGAAATTTGAAATGTTGGGGCTCCCGCAGCGAATTATCTCTATCAATCGGATACTGTTGACTCCTTGTTCATCTCATCAATTATTTCTATATACAGCGAAACATATCTGAAACTGTGAATTCCCCAAAATTTGCGCGCGCATAACTCAGTTCAAAATCAATTTCAGATTTCGGTGTTTTGGGATTGTCTTGTCGATCTAGGGATAGTTATGATCGCCGCCCCATGTAATGAATTTCAATTTTGCTGTCACTCCTTCTTTAAAGAAGGAGTTTGAATCGCTACGGGCGCCCCAACGTTTCAAATTTCGCTTTGCTAACATTCCTTCTTTAAGGGTTTATTGTATAGATAATCACAAAATCGCAAAAAATAACTATGCTAGAAGTGGGATACGATCAAAAATTACCATGTAGATTTTAAAAATTCAAAAATTCAAATATATTTTTTAAATGAAATGTACTTCTTCTTTAACTAGTACTTGGTTCTAGAAAACTCATTTGGGTATGCACAATGCGAGAATATCACTATAAAGTGCTCAAAATTCCCGTTGCTCTAGATTCGGCCCATACCTATAGGCTACTTTTTGCAGTCCGTTTTCTTCCTTCGTGTTATTACATTTCCCATTCATCGCGCTTTACGGCATTAAAACAGTTTTGCGAATCTCTTGTGGAGTTACGACGTCACAAACTCCGGTCAAAACATTTGCTCGCGGTAGGTCTGGCTGATTGCTGTGCTCGCGGTAGGTCTGGCTGATTGCTGTGCTCGCGGTAGGTCTGGCTGATTGCTGTGCTCGCGGTAGGTCTGGCTGATTGCTGTGCTCGCGGTAGGTCTGGCTGATTGCTGTGCTCGCGGTAGGTCTGGCTGATTGCTGTGCTCGCGGTAGGTCTGGCTGATTGCTGTGCTCGCGGTAGGTCTGGCTGATTGCTGTGCTCGCGGTAGGTCTGGCTGATTGCTGTGCTCGCGGTAGGTCTGGCTGATTGCTGTGCTCGCGGTAGGTCTGGCTGATTGCTGTGACTGTCCTATTGATTAAAATGTATGATATGCTGGGCACAAGGAAGAGTGCATATGAAAACTAAAACAGACCACTAGCCATTGGGTTAAAACAATAGAAGGTTAGGGGTAAAAAAATTTCAAACTGATAGGATCGTGCAAAACTTTTGTTACAACTTGATTGTGAGTCCCACGTGCATGGCATAATCTCTTGGGTATCTCTCTCTTCCTTTCTCTCCTCTCTCTTTCTCTCCCCATTTCTCTCTCTCTCTCTGCTCTATTTGCAATTCCATTTTGTAGATGATCGTTTCTCCTGTCGATTGCCTTCCTTCCATTTATAGCGAAGAGGGGCAAACATTCTAACCCGATTCTTCCATTTCAAAGGTCAAAAGAGCATGAAGGGATTACATTGATTCATCATCACTTCTGTCCCACTTCCCCTCCAATCCCCTCCTCCCCCCCCCCCCTCTCCCCTCCTCCCCCCTCTCTCTCACTCACTTCAGTCTTATTCGCAGCGTGCTCTGATATGATATACTGTCGAGAGA
Source organism: Pristionchus mayeri (assembly GCA_036245805.1). Taxonomy (NCBI): domain Eukaryota; kingdom Metazoa; phylum Nematoda; class Chromadorea; order Rhabditida; family Neodiplogasteridae; genus Pristionchus; species Pristionchus mayeri. The sequence goes on along the minus strand of BTRK01000004.1, from coordinate 23,613,566 downwards.
GGACACACACTAGGAAGTAAGTGTGCACTGCCAAGCAGACCAACTGAGGGTACATGATGGGGATCGGCACCCAGTCGTAGTTGCAGATCCACGCCAGACCCGTACGGAACTGTTTGATCTCCTGGAGAGAGAGAGAGAGAGAGAGAGAGAGAGAGAGAGAGAGAGAGATTGAGAGAGAGAGAGAGAGAGAGAGAGAGAGAGAGAGAGAGAGAGAGAGAGAGAGAGAGAGAGAGAGAGAGAGAGAGAGAGAGAGAGAGAGAGAGAGAGAGAGACAGAGACAGAGATACTGACTTGAGTGACTGATACTTGGAAGAAGTCGCTTTCAATGATTCCCTTCTTTCGTGCATCATAAGTGAGAGCGAGAGCCCATTGGAAGGGCATCCAATACTTGGAGTACTTATACTCGATCTCCTCGAATCGATCTTTCTCGTGATTCATCATGAATCCTGCCATTCATTCGCCCCATCATCTCTCTCTTCTCTCTTCATTGATACCTGCAGCAACGACCGTGTCTATCGTGGGGAATCTCCTTCTAGTTCTCATGCTGATATCTCGAAACACTAGCACCTGATAAGCAGAGGTTCATTGGGAGAGGCCCACTAGGGGAGGGGGGACCTGTGCCAACTCGCAGTATCTTAGAATAGTCCTTCTGTACATTCTGCATTCTTCACTTCGTCCTCTGACATACTCGGCCACCATCAATCCTATGCTGAAAGGGGAATTCGTCGTAATCTCACTCCGAGATTATCATAAATTGAGGATTGAAAGGAAAAGAGAGAACTCACTTGTCGATGAATCCTATGATTTGATACAAGTATGTCCAACGATTTACTATTATCGTCACGAAGAATCCAAGCATGAAATTGAGAGGAATGTAATCTAATCGAGCATCCAAGTACTCCACTACTCTCTCGAAGACACTGTAAAGAGAGAGGGGAGAGAGAGGGGGGAGGAGGAGAGGAGGGGAGAGGGGGTGGAGGACCTACCGTTGCTGTTGAGGATTCAGAGCACATCGATAGACAACACTGATAGTAGCGTAGAGGAGTAGCCATACGGACAATTCCATGATGACGCTCTTCCATATGGAACCCCTCCATTTGAGAAGAAGTTTGAATAGAGTCCATGGACGAGAAGTTGAAACCTAAGTAGACATTGAAATCGGGACAAATTACGAGATTGAGAATTCGAGCTTAGAGATTATTAGTGCTTTCTATATAAAAAAGAGATTGAAACGGACAAAAATTAAACTATATATTTTAATGCAAAAATAATTAATATTGCCTCTAGATTGTAGTTGATAGTCATTGTTGTATATTCCTCCCCTTCCGAAGATTCACAGTCGATCGAGAATACCTGGATCAATTTGATTATCGATTATGAACAAGTTGTGAGGAATCGACCAAAGTAATTAGACTGAAAGAGAAGGAATGCGAAGAGGAATGAGGAGACGAGCGAACTACCCTACATACACTCTCAACGGTACGCTCAAATAGTTGAGACACACTGAGACTCTCAACTGACAAGGCTCGTATGAGCTTACATGCCAATATTTGTGTTAATATCGACCCATCGTCTTTTCTGCATCTAAAAACGATGTTTTTTTCACATTCTCAAGAGACTAAAACTTTTAATAATTGATTCGTGATCAGAGAGATCTGATAAATTTGAAATGTTCAGAAAAATATCATCTGAAAATCGGGGAAGGGGAGCAAATGCGAACTCGTATATGGAATATGATCGAAGATGGAGAAAGGAGGAAAGAATGGGAATGGTGGAGAGAGGGAGAGAGACGAGAGGGGGAGGACCGTGTAATCCCTCCCTTTCTCGTCGCACAGTTACTCACTCCCGCTCTCTCCACAGATCAATTACTAGTTGACCAAACAATCTCGCTACTTCTAACCAGCCCCTCTACTCTGTGTTAGAGAAGAAGAACTCACACGAGAGATATCATCAATGATGAGAGGAACTCATCCAAACTTTCAAGAAAACAGAAAAGAATCAAAACAATGTATCTACAGTCGTTTATCGTTTATATAGCATCGTTTATGAACCAACTTAGGAAATCTAGTGTCTTCTGTGAGTATTCTCCCACTTTTTTGTTCTTCTGTCTACTCGACTAAAGTATCATCATGAAGCACTGAAAACACGTCGCAATGGTAAATGAAGACTGTATTTGCACCATGCTGTAGTCTGATGTGCGTGTGCTCAAAAGCAGATTGACTTCTTCCACAATGTAGATTCATTTTAGATGATATATTCTGGAATTTCGAAAAAAATCGAAAATTCATTGGCAGAAACACGGAAGTTTCAAAATGTACATAATTTGTACATAATAAAAATAATGTTTGGAGTACAAATCGGAACTAATTTTCATCAAAATATAAAGAAACGAGGTATTGCATTGAAAACAGTTCATCAATTCAAGACCATTCGGACTGCTTGAAAATAACTTTGGCACTAAAAATTCATCTTTTTGGAAAATCTATTTCTCTGGTGGTGGGGAACCAACAATAAAAATCTTTCGGACCATAAATGGTCGAAAATTAGCACATGGTGATGAGAAAAACAGTTTTTGGCATCAAAGTGAAGACGTGAGTTGCGCACGGGGCGTAAGCGAACTTATTCGTTGATGAGAAGAGTACGCACCGATTGGAAAGAATGCGGACGCTGTGGGTCAAAAACTTACCGAGATACTGCCTTCCAATGCGGTAGGTCATAACTCCGTTCCACGTGCAAATTTCGAGAAATGAAGTTGTGCGTTCAAGTTAGGCGTTCTCCTCGACGAAAAGCCTATGGATAAAATCGATGAAATTCTGAACCCCTCGTACTTTCAGCTCTTTGAAAATGACCTTAAAGTTACCCAACAACCGTCAAAATGGCCTATATTTTTATTCCTGAAACTGATAGACATAAAAGAGACTAGTAGAAATGCAATACTAATAAAGTCAGAAAATCAATAATTAGTCAAAGAATCGACCTCAAAACATGTGTTGCGCTACCCTGATCAAGACCGATTTTCCCGCGAGGTTTGAAACATGAATATTCTGTGTGCGGTAATTAGCGTTCACAAGCCCGGTTCTATACCTAGGGACAGCAGAGTGCGGTCATTTGAGGTTTCAAGGATACAGTATCCAGATATCTCGACACATGCACACAAAGTTTGCGATTACAATCCTTTTTTGAACTTTTGAAATCTTTTTCAGTTGTTTTCAACACTTTATTTTTGATACAGATAATTTTTTCTTGGCCGAATAAATTCTCCCTGTATCAATTATCTTCCCACATCATTTTGACCACTTTAAGGCCCGTATAATGCGATTCATAGCCAATTTAGGAAAGTATGTTAACAGTGTGCACTCTTTCGATCAATAATTGCCTTGCTCCGCTTGTCCGACCTTAAATTTGGCAAGTAGTAGAACGCTATGCCTCTATAGTACACATTTCGGCATCGTGAGTGTATCGGACAAGCGGAGCAATGCCAAATATCTTGATTTGAAGGCTCCAAATACGCGATTTTGGAAACGTTCATTCTTATCGATTGATAATTGCCTTGCTCCGCTTGTCCGACCTTAAATTTTGCAAGTAGTAAAACGCTATGTCTCTATAGTACACATTTCGGCGTCGTGAGTGTATCGGACAAGCGGAGCAATGCCAAATTTCTTGATTTGAAGGCTCCAAATACGCGATTTTGGAAACGTTCATTTTACTTGGTCTTTATGTCATTCCACACCGTCAAATCATGATGACGATACTTAACGTGCATGTTAAAATTATATGAAAACATATTTTCATGTAATTTTAATTCAAAAATGAAGAAAAATAAATAATGAAAAATGCGAAGATAAGAAGTCAGTTGCTGATTAGGTCAAGGTTCAGGCGGAGGGGTACTGTACCTTGGCCCCAGCGCTTTGTTAATTCGCGTAATTAAGTTATTTCGCAAAATTTTTAATTTTTTGTTGTCGAAATCGTATCGGCCACTCCTAAATCATTGGATTCTATGTGCATTTTATTTTTGAAGCATTTTGAAGAAACGCCTGCTGTCCCTATCTATACCATTTTTATCCTCGCTTCTCCCCCGGTTGTAGAAATATATATTTCAACAGCAAAAACTTCAATATTAAGCCCACATAATCGACTAAACAATATTTAAACAAACCGCGCATTTGAAATTACGGTACTTAGTGCATGTTCATGCAAATTCGCGGTAAGGTATTGTTCAGGCGCCAATTTAAAAATTTTGCACGGTTGTTGGGTAACTTTAATTGGACAAAAAAATAGAGAAATCCAATTTACCGAACTATAGAAAAAGCATGATGATGTTTTTGAAGATTTAGTGCTCAGTAGCTAATATTTAAGTGATTTTTAGGTTTTCTTTAATTTTGTACATTCTAATGAACATAGAGAGAATCTACTATGCTTTCAAAAGGTGGAATAATTACATATTTAAGAATAGCGAACGCGATTGTGCAAGGCTACAGTATACCGTTGCCCATTAGTGCTGAAAATCTAGTATCACTTGCTCTAAATTACTCATACTTACATCAATTATTAGTCCAGTGTGAGAGTTCTATATAATATATCAAAATAAACTAAAAATAAAATAGTTTGAAATCTTCAAGAATTGACTCGCTGAACTGGTGTGACCCAGCGAACCGCTGGATCGCTTGCACTACACCACGATGGGCGGGGCTTAGAGAAGCAACCTGATACTCGCTTAAATTAGCATTTAATGAAATTCTAGTGACGCTATCCTTTTTCAACGCCCTCGATTACCCCATTGCACACCATTTTAGAATTTTAGAAAATTGTTGAAGATTTGAGTGGGAGTCCCTATTATGCTTTCCTTTGACGCCATTTCTGGTTAACATTTTTCCTACGTTCAGGAAGTGAGTTGGGGATTCTACAATGATGGCCGAATAGTTCTGTGAAATTTGGTAGCTATTGGTCACATTTCCATATAGTTATGATACTTTGAATCTTGTAAATTTCGTCAAAAACAGGTAATTTTCGTTCAAAATGACCCATTTTTTTAACCAAATTGACTAGATTCAAAGTATCATACCTATATGGAACTGTGACCAATGGCTACCACATTGCATAGAACAATTCGCTCGCCATTGTAGAATCCCCAACTGACTTTCTGAGCGTCGGAAAAGTGGATTCTGGGCTATCGATTACCCCCGGAAATGATGAAAACTCAAATTCGATTTTGTGAATGTACCAGAGTTGTCCTACTTCTCTCGCGGGAGGACTGATATCATAGAAATAAAAACTTTTGTCACACACCACGCGGAACAAACAAATACCCGCAAGTGGAAACTGCAGAAGGAGATGATGCACTCAGATAACACCCCAATTTAAATTAGGAAGGTTGATTACTGTAACTGCTTGTCTCCGTTTTTGCGTTGCTTTTCATGTGTTTTTTTATCAACGACGCTCCGACGCTTGATACACGCTTCCCTATGCAGAAACCAACACCAATAGTTGAGCCAGAATCGGGAAAAATAAACGCGCGCGTACGCTCGGCCCCCGGAGCATCGACATAAGGAAAAGGAAAACGTCCGCAGGCATCAAGGAAAAGGCGCGCGTTTTCAAAAAAAGTATAGTCAGAATATTGCCTGAATCAGTGAAAAGGGGTCTGGTTTCATAACGATCACCCCTAATCTGCACGAATCGAGCTGCAAACTCAGTTTGCGATCAACTAAAACCCTGACTTTCAGGCATTTTTTCTATGTTTAGCGGTAATTCTGCAGCATATTTTTATACAGCTCAAGAAATTTCCTGGACAGCCCCTGGACGTTTTCCCTTTCCTTATGTCGATGCTCCGGGGGCCGTGCGTACGTGAGAGGCGGGGCGAAGAGAGCCAGAGATAAAAAACGGAACCACTGTGCACGGCTCTCACACCGGTATACACCATTTGTCCGTAGTTTTTTATTTCACTAATATACGCTTCATTCCTGCTATTGAATTTTCCTTTTTTTTGTTCCTAGACAATTCGCCAATGTCGATTTCATAGGTAGCAGAAACGCTTAGCAGAATATAGATATAACGATTTTATGAGTAGCCCACCGCGGTTTCTACATTACGATCAACAGATTTTATCACAACAATAACCAAGTAGTTAACAATAAACTTGAAAGATAACGATAGTGGATAGCGAGAACGTCTACTTCTTCTTTTTGACGAATCTATCCAATACACTTTTATTTAGCCCACTTTCTTCAGCTTCATCTGTCCCGAAGACTTGATTGAATATCTCCCCCTTCTCCTTGTTCTTCTGCAACCTATCCTCCCCTTTCACTATCTGCTTCACCCTTGCTCCATCAACTCCTCCTCCCCGTCCTCGCATCTTGTGTCGGGGAGTGAACTCAATAGTTGGCTCTTTCACCCAAAGAACACTCTGCTTCTTCTGTATATCCTCCTCCAATGCTTCTGTATTCACTCGGTTGATCTCATTCGGATCCAAACTGATAAGATCGGGAGAAATCTGCAATCGCATCATATTAGGCCCTTTAAAGTTGTTGTTGTTGGCATAAGGGGTACCTTATCGAGCAGTTGCTTCACTTCCCTTTCTCTCCTCTGCTTCTTCGTCTCATACGGATTGTTTCTCAGTGCATCAACATTCGCCTCTCCAGCTCCTAAATTGTATTTTAAATATTAATTTATTCAAAGAGACAACAATTCTAACGAACCAGGGACAAGCATACTCGCAAATCCACCCCCATGCCCTACTCCGAGCACATCCTCAAACGGAACGAATTCTAGGTTAGAGATCAATCCTCCAGGCTTATGGACGAGATAAGGCTGAGCACAGATTCCTGTAGATACGTCTTTGAAGATCTGAAATCATTCTTCAGTGGAATGGGATATTGAACCGATAGGATTATTGAATCTTTGATGAGACGTTCCATGGTCTTAGCAGAAGGGGAAACGACAGAAATTGGTCTATATCAAGAGGGTAGTTTGCATTTTTCTCCAGGTTTTAGGATGGGAGTAATAAGAAATTGTATACACGCTGAGGGGAGATGAATTTTTTTGAGTCAAATTATCATAATTAAGAAAAAAAAAGTCTTCACAGCCAATGCTCATGCCCACGAATGTATCAAACATTCAAAATACCTGGACAGTATTTCCAATTCCACATGCTACAAGCCCCTTCTGAGATACTGCGACTTCGTTGAGACCGTGAGGGAGAGAGTACGAATGCAATTGTCGGTGCATGCGCAGGTCCCAGACACTAAACAACACATGTACATTTAATTGGTATTTTAGAAGTGTAATCTTCATCATCAGTTTCGTAAATTGAAGAAATTATTTCAAGTTACCGTAATTTCTGGTCGACAGCAGTTGAGTACATATACACTCCATTTGGATCGACAGCGATTCCCCTGAGAGAAGAGTGGTGAGCCAGTACTCGAACCAGAGGCTCCTTCACATTCGGAGACCACAGTGCAATTGTGCCTTAACCAGCTATCATCATTTAGTTTAAAGGTCATTGATCAATGCAATATTATTAACGACGTGAGATTCAATTACGAATAGAGGTGTTTGTACTGGAAAGCACCTCACAAGTTAGAAAGAAACGTCCGGCGTACCATAGCAATCTAATCAAAACAAAGGCCGAAAGCATTGTATATGACGCCGTATCTCTAAGAAGCAGACAATTCATTGATGGGGCTGGAACAGCGATTTTTCGAAAACATGGAATTAGGGGTTGTTTTGGATGCTGATGACGATGATCAGTCTGATTTTGCATATTTGGTCATATTTGGGGAGCTATGGAGCGTCCTAAAATCGCACATTTTCCTCTTTTTAACATCTATCACATTTCATAGGCATGCAATAAAGACGAAAAGTGTTTTCCCGGGGCACTTTTTCATTCTCTACAAGATGCGATATATAATATGTTCGCATCATAATGTCTTCATTGGTTTCCTCAACACATCTAAGGGTTAAACTCAAAAAAGCATTAAGCCATTTTACCGGGATGTTTGTAGTACTGTTTAAAGGTCATAAAACAATTTTGGCGCAAATCGGTATCGGGACTTTTGAGAAATTGTTGTTTCAATATTCACATATCATTCCTCTTGCACTATGCGCGGTCGAGGGAAAGAATGTGAGTCACATTACACAACTTCCTTCTCATCTGTGGCGCAATGGTTAATCGTTGGGCTAGCTATCATTTTTGATACAACACGGCCAGTTCGAATCCATCCGGCTTCGGAAGAGTTTTGCCATTTTAGAGCACCTAAATTTTCAATTTGTCGACAACAGATATACAAATAAAGTGCAAGCTAAATATTCTAAAGAACACAGATGACGCGAAGAAGAAACAGTTAAATTGTAAACAACCCTCTTGAAAATGAGATGATTGAATAGCTTGCAAGATGAATTGATGTTTGTTAGCATCTTATTTTTATATTTGTTGTCGACAAATTGAAAATTTAGATGATCTAAAATTTCCGACGCCAAAAACATTCCGACGCCGGATGGATTCGAACTGGCCGTATTGTATCAAAAATGATAGCTAGCCCAACGAATAACCATTGCGCCACAGATGAATGTGAAGGAAGCTGTATACTGTGACTCACATTCTTTCCCTCGACCGCGAATAGTGCAAGATGAACGAGATGGAAATATTGAAACAACAATTTCTCAAAACTCCCGATACCGATTTGCACCAAAATTGTTTTATGGCCTTTACACCTATGAATTGTGATAGATGTCACAAACAGGAAAATGCGTGATTTTAGGACGCTCCATAGCTCACCAAATATGCAAAATGAGACTGATCTTCGTCATCAGCATCCAAAACAACCCCAAATTTCATGTTTTCGAAAAATCGCTGTTCCAATGTTTGTCCGAGTCTTACAAGTACAATCTGTTCCATCGAATGAGGGCACATGGCCTCCCGCTCCTCCGCATCCAAATTCATTTGAATGTCTAATCAGGCAACAAAGTACGGTGCTTTTGCGCTTTGGTAGTTTGCCAACTGAGGCTGACTGGGAGTCCATTACGAAACACCAGCCAAATCCACAGCTCAGGTTTTCTACGCAGGATGCGCGCCACTTTCGCGAAGCGACGCGGCCACGCACTCTCGTTTGCACACTTGTTCTCTATGGGTATCCAAGACGAAAGAGTATGTAAAATTAGGAATGCGTGGCAGCGCAGCAGCCAAAAGTGGCGCGCATTCCGTGTTGGAAAACCGTACTAATGTTAAAATACACCACGTGGCCACACGACGCACGGAGGAGGTTAAGACCGTGTCAAACACTTTTTTCTCTCGCATAGATCTCACCAAACATAATTGAAGCTGACCATTGTGATGTCCAGTGTGAATGATTGCATTTGCGGGATTGACAGTCATCACATCAAGAGGCCCCGATCGAGTGAGGGTCGATGAGACTATCGCTCCCACAGAAACATCTAGCCTCAACACATACACTTAGTCACCACGCCCGCCTTATTCAACTTTCAAATTATGTAGAATTGTAGAGAAATAAAATGCGCCTTAGGAAGATATAAATAGGAAAAACTTCGACCATAAACTGACCAATGAAGATAACTCGTTTTAGTTGATCCGACGAGGAGAAAGTGACGAGGAAGAAAAGCGAGTCTTTCCACCCCAAATAGATTCTTCAGACAGTGTAGTTCAGTGCCCGTATTATCATAGATGTATGAGTAGTTCTTCTGGGCCACTGCCAGCATTGTCTCTGTATGCAGGAATCTGCAATCCCAAAGTTCCATTCTTTCAAGCGTATAATGAGAGAGGATATCGCATGTGTTGGAATACAAATATTAAAAAGTTAGAAATTTTACCGGACATCCGCATGTCCCTCCTTTAGGCCTTACCCAACCTAAGCCTAAGCCTAAGCGCCTAAGCACTAAAACCGTAAAACGTTAACCCTAAGCACCATAAACTAAATTTTAAGCGAGCCCTAAAATTTAAAACTTTCACTAAGCCTTAGCAGAACTAACTCTTTTATTCAGTGCTTAAGGACTATGTTTTACGGATTAGTGATGAGGCTTAAAGCTTAGGGTTTAGGTTTTACGGCTTAGGGTAGCTTATCACGCGTGCCGCGTAAGATTCGAATAAATCCTGGTACATTGGAAAAGTCGAAAATGGGCTCTGTGCAGTTTTGAGTAGCCCATATGGTCCCTGAACAGAAACCATCAAGTTTTGTTCCATATCTCCCCCCTCGACGATGTCAGACGCCGTCAAAGTCGACGGCTTCGAAAATTTTCCATTTTTGGAGGCATGACGCTCCGCCTACAGAGCGTCTGGTAACCCGAGAAGAAAATTTTCCGCACCAAATTTCAAGGAGAATAAGCTGGTGCCAATGAATTATCTATGCAGTAATTCATTTTTTAATTAATCGATTAAATTGATTGATTTTCACCACATCTCGATAGCATATAATTTTTTGGCTCAATTGATAGAGCTCGACGAGACGAATCGAATGGTATGCCGAATGCATATCACAGGTCTTCTGATAGATCGCACTAGGCGTTTGACAAAAACTTCATTTGCTTCAATCCCATTCCCACTTTCGTGGTAGGTATACCTAAGGTCCTGGAACTTTTTGTACAATCGGTTTTCCGTAATTCCGGAAATTGCCTTATAGCCGGCTCTGAATTTCTCAAAATTTCAAAAATTCATAAAATCCTTCAATATTGAGCAAAAGAGTCGTTCAAAAAACAGAAATGATCAGCTCGACGAGATGAACAACTTTTGCGTTGACCGTTTCTGTGAACCTAAAATTCTAATTTAGGTTAAGTTATGAAATCGAAAAAAGGACATTTTTTAACCAAAATTTTCGCTCCCGTGGAAAAAAAAGTTCCACACGTCTACGAGATCTCAACAGATTCGGATTCTACGACCTTTTCTACACCTAGTAAAAGTATTTTCGATAGAATTGAAGGTGAGATATGTTGTTTAAAATCGAGTTTTATGTGCATTTTTCGATAGACACCGCTACGGACAGCAGCCGTGTTTATGAATGAGCAGAACAATTAACAAATTGGTGTGCAAATGGAAGCTTACCCTACCCCATTTCGACTTTTCACTTTAGTTTTTTTCAAAAATAATGTAAAATAATAAGAAAGACAATAATATATGTTGATAAAGAAGCCGACGTTTTGAGTCCAAGCGGAGCGCATCACAAGTCACTTTCATACTCAATTTATCGCAAACTGAAATCCTATAAAATATTTTAGCACCGTCCATATGAATTGATTAATTTCTTATTAATGTTTAACCCGCTCTAAAAAATGCGACATATCACCAATCATAACCAAAAACACCCATAAATATCTCGGTGTTTCAGAAGCGTCAAGCAAGTGCAAGGATTACGGTAACATCAAAGTAAAATAGCATTTTCTATATAACCGCTACTAGTATATTTTTTATTTTTCTCTATCAGATGTGAATTAGAACCTAAAAATAAATTTCAAAAAATAAAAAATATACTAGTAGCGGTTTTCCAGAAAATGCGACATAACCATTTTACAACGGTAAAACGCCCAATTTTGACGGCCTCAATCTCTTTTATTTGATATTTATATTTATTTTTATTGTGATAACAATTTTTTGTGATTGATAATCTACTTAAACTGAGGAAATGACGCTTCAACACTTAATTCTGAAAACACGTATATTTTCGATCACGTCGTGCATCTTCATTTCTTCAATATGTCTCTTCTTGCCATGCTTGGTGTTCTTTCATTATGTGTTCTTATTCATTCCAATCAATAAAATAGTTTTAAAATCGCATTAAATATTTTTTAAAAAATGTTTTAAAATATTGAAAGAATTTGGCTTCAAAAGTACGGTAGTTTGAAAGCAAAAGCGTCGGAAGGAGGCAACCAATATTCCGTACTCAAAAATTCCCGTTGCCGTCCCTAGACACCGCGACATAGGAGCGCATATTGCCGAAATCTAAACGAACCCCGATGGGATAAACGATTTTTCTGATGTTTTTAAGTACACAAAGTAAAATAGCACTGACAAATTAACGAATTACGACATCCTGAAAATTCGATTTTTTCGCCATTGAAAAAATCGAATTTTTCGAAAAGTGTGATTGGTTGACTATTTTGATAAAAATGAGTTTGCATAACGTTAGTAAGTAATACTACCTACTGTTGGACCATTTTAAGATCGTCCGGACTCCAGAAAAAAAACTTTAGGTGTACCATTTGGTAGTCATTGCATAAAATTGCTCAAAATCGATTTTCTGGAGTCCGGACGATCTTCAAATGGTCCAACAGTAGGCAGTAATACTTAGTAACATTATGCAAACTCATTTTTATCAAAATAGTCAAGTAATCACAATTTTCGAAAAATTCGATTTTTTCAAGTGTGAAAAAATCGAATTTTCAGAATGTCGAAATTCGTTAATTTTTCAATGAAATTTTACTTTGTGTACTTACAAACATCAGAAAAATCGTTTATCCCATCGGGGTTCGTTTAGATTTCGGCAATATGCGCTCCTATGTCGTGGTGACTACCGAAAAATGCACATAAAACGCGATTTTAAACAACATATCTCACCTCAAATTCTCTCAGAAAGACGTTTACTAGGTGTAGAAAAGGTCGTAGAATCCGAATCTGTTGAGATCTCATAGACGTGTGAAACTTTTTTTTCCACGGGAGCGAAAATTTTGGTTAAAAAATGTCCTTTTTTCGATTTCATAACTTAACCTAAATTAGAATTTTAGGGACACAGAAACGGTCAACACAAAAGTTACGCGAGGTCGAAATCGAGGGTGGCCTCTACGAGTGGATCAATGAGAAAGATGAAAGTGGTGGAATCATCGAAATCTGAGCTTGATGACGACGGCTTCGAGGAGGAAGACAATGTAGAAGAAGAAGACGAGATCGTGGTAAAGCATGAAGACGATTTTATTGGAAGATTCTTTGAGAAAGAGAATGCAGAAATTTGGTTGTAAAATATCTCGAAATAAATCGAATTGTTAAAATTAATGATTGTTAAAAATAATTAATGAATATTAATTATCATGATAAAGGCAATTATGCAAAAATTTCATCACATAGACTCATTAAGTATCAAAAAGCAAAGGCCACTCCGATCTCACGGGCGAGAAGGGAAGGTAGATCAAAGGCCGACTCTGCTTGCCAGAGGGTCAGCAAGCCTCAAACGGGGGTAAATGAGAATCTAATTCCGCGAAAACGACATCTTTAGTGCACGATTTCCATATGCATTCAGCATACCATTCGATTCGTCTCGTCGAGCTCTATCAATTGAGCCAAAAAACGGAAAACCGATTGTACAAAAAGTTCCAGGACCTTAGGTATACCTACCACGAAAGTGGGAATGGGATTGAAGCAAATGAAGTTTTTGTCAAACGCCTAGTGCGATCTATCAGAAGACCTGTGATATGCATTCAGCATACCATTCGATTCGTCTCGTCGAGCTCTATCAATTGAGCCAAAAAATTATATGCTATCGATATGTGGTGAAAATCAATCAATTTAATCGATTAATTAAAAAATTAATTACTGCATAGATAATTAATTACTGCATAGATTCATTGGCACCAGCTTATTCTCCTTGAAATTTGGTTCGGAAAATTTACTTCTCGGGTTACCTCTGTAGGCAGAGCGTCATGCCTCCAAAAATGGCAAATTTTCGAAGCCGTCGACTTTGACGGCGTCTGACATCGTCAGGGGGGGGATATGGAACAAAACTTGATGATTTCTGTTGAGGGACCATAGGAACTACCTGAAAACGCTCACAGATGCAAGGGTGAAAAAATGTACCAGGCTGCTCACAAATCTATTCAATTCTTATGCGACACGCGTGTTATGAGCCTGGGTTTCAGTGGGGGAGGGGCTTGCGGATGTCCGGTAATGTTTTAAAAGTTAAAAAAATTTGTTCCCAAAACGATCATTTTGACGAAATTGTGCCAGTGCCTCACCCTCTCACCGCGTTCTTACGGAGAACACGTTTTAAGTGAAACCAGTGGTCGAAAAGTAGGTCCAAAATGACATAACGTGCCCGGTTTTTGGAGTCCAGACCAGTGCAAAAGTAGAAAACGTACCTATTTTCTTAGTAATTTTTTATAAAGCTGTAAAAACGTACCCATTTTCAACCATTTCATAATAAAATTTTAGAAACGTGCCCACTTTTTATAATTTTTGTGACCTACTCTTTCGACCACTGAGTGAGACTATCTGTCAGATAGTATCTGAGTGAGTAACCATTTTCGAGTAGACGATTGGCACAAGGCAAAGCATCTGTTATTTACTCACATAGTCTCTCTTAATTCATATTTTTTTGCATGATGAGAACCAAGAAAATTTTAGAATTGATCGAAGCGGTCCGGAAAATGAAGGAATCACGGACACCTCTCAACAGAAAAGAATAAAATAAGTGCGAGAATGTCAACATTAATGTGCAAAAGTAAGACTATCAAAGTAAATATAAAGAAACCGAAATTTATGTTGATATAATACGGCACGCGACTCACTGAATGTCATTCACTTTCTCTAACACATTCGTCTCGAACAGTAACTTCTTCGTCTGCCAGTCCAATGCTGCCACATGGCCCTGCAACCATATCTTCACCATTCATTATCGCTCAGACAACACCTATTATCAAGAAATTACACGCGGTTCAGATGTGAGCAATACAAATAATAGAAAAGACATGAAAAAGGCTTGGATACATTTCATGGCCTAAGGCATTTCCTCTTATTGCACATCCTCAGGGGAGTGGGTTTGAAAGAGTAGGACAGGAATTCGTAAAATATTGGCACGTTTTGGAATTTTAGTGAAATTTTACAATTTTGGTACGACTCCCCAAAAACGGGGCGTATTATGTCAACCTACTATTCGACCACTATGCTAACAAAAAAAAACTCTTACAGGGACTCGAACAGCGCCTCCTATAAATACTAATTTTGACCTGTTCTGAATAGAGATGACATGATTTTGTTGTTCTTAGTTGAAATAGTACGATTTTAACAAAAATAACGAATTCGTGAAAATGTTTTTTAACCTTGCGACCTCCTAAAACCAGAAATCGACCGTTGCTTGAGTAATTCAGTCTGTACGGTCCGAACTGAGGAAGGAGAAGACCGAAGCTCTGAAAGTCTGCAGTGATGAGACAATAAAGAGACTGCACATTAGGCAACACTTGGAAACATTCTGCAAACTCGAAAAAGAATCGACATAACCTTAGTAGCTGAAGCAACATCAACACTTTGGGCAATCTCTTTCTGTCCAATGTTATATGAACATTCTCCATCTTCGGTATCGAGGAATCCGTCTTCTTCAACGTTCAAAATCTCAGCACGGGCGTTTTTTTCGATTCCTTCTTCTATTATCTTCTTCTTAGCAGCAAATTTCTTCTGAAATAGAAAATGCCATATAATAGACTTAGAAAGCAGTAATACACACAAATGAATGCTCACCGAAAAAAATACTGACGGTAACCTAACTTAGCATGCCTCGTACAGAGTGTGATAAGACACTTCGGTAATTTTACCTCGGAAAATAACATTTCGGAAACGTTACACATAAAATCCAGTTTCTAGCAATTTTCTTGTTATTAAAGGATACTTCTACTTGATTTACATTGCAAATGGTGAAAACAAAAGTAAAAATATTATTCTAATCAGGAAAAAAGTCTTTAAAAGACTTGTGCGCGCTCGTTGAATTTTGCCAAATATTCCCGAAAAGTAATTTTCCGATTAGAATAGCAGGGTAGAATTTTTTAAAAAACAGAAAATAATGCTACCGGAAATCTTTCAAACTATACCTATGCATTCAAATGTTCGAAAGATGTGTTGAATATGGATAGATTTATAATGTCAACAAGTGAGAAAAATTAGAAACCAATCTAATCTATATCCACCTTCCGTGGGAAGGTGGCGTATCCTGGCTTTGCAAGCAAAGTCAACAGCTGAGTGAATTTTGGCAAAATCTCAACTCAATGAATGGAGTGAGATCACACTATTCAAAACAATCAGTTCAATAAAAGTCCCGGGATCAACAGCCAAAATTCGCTCACTATTTACGACAATCTCCGTTATAATACAATGTCATAGCGTGAATTTGAAAAATATTTAAAATCAATTATTTTTATGTGGAAATATTCAGATTTCTTCGTGAGATTTTAGAAAATAGTGTGCAAATTTTGGCTGTTGATCCCGGGACTTTTATTGAACTGATTGTTTTGAATAGTGTGATCTCACTCCATTCATTGAGTTGAGATTTTGCCAAAATTCACTCAGCTGTTGACTTTGCTTGCAAAGCCAGGATACGCCATCTTCCCACGGAAGGTGGATCTCGGGTCTTTTATTTGCGCGGAGCGATTAATTTGTTTTCGTGATTATCGTTTTCTCTATAGGACATTGAATGGACAGGAAGAGGAATCTCGGCTCGGGTCTAATGGAGTCGTATGATTCGAGTGATGCATGGAGTCGTTAGCTGATAGAATTATGCTTTGATTGAGAGGGAACACATCGCGTAATTAGGTTTTTTTCCTGTGGGCTATTATAAAGTATCTTAGGTCGGAAGCTTTCATCTCTCTCCTCCTCCCTCTCCTCTCCCAGAGTGTACAAAACAGAAAGTGACGGAAACCAGCAAACCATGCCGCCATGGGCAATTTTACACGCTGATTCCAAATATGGAAATTATTTTGCTCTAGCTTCAATTTTGTTTTTCGCTTCCAAAGACTGTTGACAACTTGAGACGACTCGCGTGTTTACGACCCTTGACCTGGCAGAGAGAGAGAGACGCACGGGGAGGGAGAGAGGAGAAGGAGGCATTGGGACAAATTCGCGCGGGAAAATGCTTGGCAGGTGCTAGCACCTACAGATGGAAACCAATCTTTTTGATATTAAGCTCATTGGATTCGTCTTATCAACATTAGTCTACAGTAGACCGGTAGGAACTTGGATTTTCCATTGAGAGCTTGGATAGCCGAAAATGTGCACGAACCGCCAGAGGGGTCAAAATTTCGAATTTTGAAGGCGATTTTCGCACCTTTCCAGTAGGAATTTCACAATTCTGAAAAGTCTCTAGGCGGGCAACCGTGTACGCTCTATCGAATGAGCTATAGCACGTCTCTCTACAATGCTCGCGGACCCAACTCAAAAAACAGGGACTCACGAAACCGACAAAAAATGGAGTCAGCCTGAGGCACTTCCGGTTGTGATAGAGACATGAAATTTCGAATTTAGCATCTCTTATGTTCCTGCAGAAGATCCCCAAAAAATAGATACTTGGATTTGAGTTTGAACGGATGTCGATACCCTACCCTCTCAGGAACCTTTCCGACCGTGGGAATTTCTCGTTTCCCGGCCAAAATTGCCCCGGCGCTTCGCGCCGGTGCTAAAAAATTTAGCGAACTTCGGCCGCTACGTGGTTCGTGGGGTTGTGTGATTAGGATAAATGTTGACCGCGACTGGTGAGAGCTGGCTTAAAATGTTGTAAAAGGCTCGTGAGGCCTCGGGCGATCCGAAAAAGTTGCTGACGGGGCTTCGCTCGCTCCGCTCGCTACGCCCCGTCAGCAATTTTTTTCGGATCGCACGAGGCCTCACGAGCCTCTCACAACGCTCACGCTGCGGGGAGTGAGAGCAGATTGGGAAGCATTTTTGCTTAAACACCGCAGGGAATGTCACTCAACCACGTTTAGCACCAGTTGCATGCATGAAAATATAATTGTAAGCGACTGGTGAGAGCAAGCTTAAAACGTTGTAAAAGGGTCATGAGGCCTCGGGCGATCCGAAAAAGTTGCTGACGGGGCTTCGCTCGCTACGCCCCGTCAGCAAATTTTTCGGATCGCCCTCGGCCTCAAGAGCCTTTCACAACGCTCACGCTGCGGGGAGTGATAGCAGGTTGGGAAGCATTTTTGATTAAATAACGCAGGAAATGTAAGTCAACCTCGTTTAGTACCAGTTTAAAAAAATGTAAAAAATGCATGAAAATGTAATTGTGAGCGACTGGAGAGAGCCTTCTTAAAACGTTGTAAAAGGGTCGTGAGGCCTCGGAGCAGCGATATATCGGAAATTGTTGGCAACTGAACGCTGATTCCCTACGAAAATGAATCGCAGGGTTTTAGCGATACTAATAAAGCGATTAATAGCCGAAACACGAGAATTGCGTCAAATTGCATAGTGGTAAGGCCAACAAATAAAAGTAGTTGCCACGGGAGTTAGAATGGTCAAGGTCCGGGGTCTGGACGACCACTTTAATGCGAATTATGGCTGGAAAATGATTATTGCATCATATTGCATCAGGATGATGTAATACAAAATTTTGAAAGAGCTCACTCTGGGAAGTACAATGGTTAAGGTCCGGGCTCTGGGCGATAAGTTTGAAGCTAATTACAGACAAAAAACGATTATTGCATCATATTACATATTGATGACGTAATACCACATTTTGAAAGTACTCGCCCAGGGGGTCTAATGGTCAAGGTCCGAGGTCTGGGCGATGCTTGGGTGCCGAGATACGATATTATTGCGTCATCTTACGTAATGATGGCGCAATCGATGATGCTCACCGAGGGGGTTCGTATGATGTCCCTACTGGTCACGCGCGATGAGCTTGAAGCAAGTTATCAGCAAAAAACGAGATATTGCGTAGTGATTATGAAATATTGCATAGTGATGACGCAATCACAGTGATTATATGACGTCATGATGACGCAATCATTATCGATTTTTAAAGTGCCGAGCCTGGGGATCCGAATGGTCTAGGAATTACCGTTCTAGGATGCGGTTGAAGCGAGTTATGAGGAAAAAACGAGATATTGCCTAGTGCTGATGCAATATGACGTCATGATGACGCAATCGCTATATAATTTGAAACGCCATGCCGGGAGGGTTCGTTTGGTCAAGGACTTAGCCTTCTACGATGAGTTTGAGCTGAGTTATTCGCGAAAAACGAGCATGACAGACAGACAGACAGAAAACAGACTAACGGACAGACAGACATTTTGTCTTTTTTCTACATAGTAACTGTGGGTCCACTTTGTCTATTCTCTTTCTCAAACCAGATTAATTGAGGAGAATTTTTTTAAATTCGGTGGATCGGGATAGTGTCCTGATAATTTGACTGATTAAAACTGCTGTGGATACACAGAACTGCTGTGGATACAGATTATATTTTTGAACACCCCTTCGGGACCACGAAGGGGTGTTCAAAAATATAATCTGCGATGTCCCTGGTCCTTCATGTTTAACCTATGGAGTCTTCTTATTATAAATAATTCAGCCATCGGCTATTCGGTGGTACATAAAAAAATATGGAGTCAATTTCGTCCTTGTTGGGTAAGTTTAATTGTAAAGAGATATCAGTCATCTTCGTTCTGACGCAAGATGCCAGTATAAGTACAATTTTTCATTGAAGTTGGGTGAAAATCAAATATGCATAGTTCCAATGGACTAAAAGCCTGCGGATGCGTCGAGCGTGCACTCACTACGCAGGTAATGTACATCCAATGGTAAAATGGAGGGAAGACGCAAAAAAGTTGTGAAGATAAATTGCGAGTAAATGTACGATTGATATTCAATATCCAAAATCAGTACGGTGATTTTTTAAACAGATTACGGACTCGAAATGATCGAGGCCTGCCAGGTCACTTGGTGAGCAGTTACTCTTCCATTCTTTTCACTTTTTACACTTTTATTTCGGGTACGTTAAAGATGATACGGTCAACACATAGTAATACGACATACAAATACGATATTTTACACGAATGAAATTCATTTGATACCAAAAGAAGTAAACTAACCCTGTGGAATGCCGACTTGAGCATCCTGGGATCGAGCTTAAGCGCATCTGTTTTGTGCCGTTCAAGTCTCGCGTGACTAACATTAACTTGTTCCGGAAGATGATCGTCTTTAGCTTTACGCTTCCTATAAAATTTATTTTGGCGATGTTCATAACAGTGCAGTCGCCTAAGAATCACACATTTCTCGACTATTCAGGAACATCAAAAAGAGATGCCTTGAGATTTTTACAGTTTCTGATAGCTCTAGGCATGGCCCATCCATTTCAATATCGCTTACGTGACAGAATACCTAATTTCCATAATTAGACGTGCACACGGTTAGAGCAGAAAAAAAGAGTCCGGTCAGACAACCGCACGGCCCCTTGTTCATCGACATTAGAAAACCTTTTCCGCCTAATGTTTCTCGAATGGAAATCGTATAAACGTGCCGAAATTGAACTTGATCAGGAAATTGCGGGGTGTTTAAAACGACTTCATAAACTTTTTCATTCTGGGTTCTCAAGTGTGTGGCGAGCGGTCGAGTGCGATTTCGTCTCCCCGTCTCCGGTTCCGCCCGCCCAGAGTCCCTCTCCCAGAAGCGTTTGGCACGCGGGAGTTGTACGCCACCACGATGGGTCGCCACTTCTACGTCGGCACCATCAATGCCAGGACGCTCGGTCCAAGGGAGAAGCAGATGGAGATGGAGCTCGCTCTCGACAAGATCAAGTGGGACGTGATTGCAGTGCAGGAAGCAAGGATTGTGGGTTGCGCCTCGTTCAATCTTACATCCTCAGGCACTGTAGTCTACCACTCGGGCGGGCCCACTGCTTCCCATGGCGTCGCATTCTTGCTTCGACCGCACCTTGCGCGCGGAGCGGTATTCAATGGCCTCTCCCCTCGTCTGGCCACTCTCCTCCTCCCCGATCTACGGCTCTTCCTGGTCTGCGCGTATGCTCCCACGTCTTCCTACGATGACAACGCTTACGATGACTTCCTAGACCAGGTTGAGACCGCTCTGCAGAGTGCGCCCAGAGGCCTTATGCCAGTTCTAGTCGGTGATTTCAACTGTAGAGTAGCGAGGGAACCTGGCAATGAAAGATTTGTCGGTAACTTCGCCTCTCCCACACCGAACTCACGCGGACGCTGCTTCACTGAGCTCTGCGTGAGGAATAGACTGCGCATCCAGAACACGTTCCCCAAGAGACGGCACGGTCGAATCTGGACATGGCGATCCCCCAACGGCTCCTCATTCCACCAAATTGACTACGTTGCAGCGCCCACCACAGCGAGAGTAGTCAATTGCGGAGTCATTGGCCGGTTTGAGTTTGACTCCGACCATCGCCTTGTCCGGATGTGCCTCTCCCTCCCTGGCAAGATGAGGCAGAAAAGATGCAGGGAGCGGTTAGATTTCGATCGATCTGCTTTTACTGCCAACGCATCCCTTCTCGCGTCACTGCCCCTTGCCCGCCCCAGTTCTGCCGCCGATGCCTACTCTACGGTCAAGGCTTTCACGGAGACCGCGGCAATGAACTGTTGGAGGAAGCGCCAATCCCCGCCTTGGATCTCGAGTGGAACACGGAAGCTCCTAGCGATAAGGCATCAATTGCAATCCAATTCCCAAGGAACTGTCGCCTACTCAGTTGCCTGTAAAGCTGCCCGGACGAGTCTCGTCGATGACATCAGGAAGCGAAAGGAGGCACAAGCACGGAAAGCAGCAACCATGGGAAGGAGCATCGTGAAGAGTCTGCACACCTCAAAGAAGCGCCTCCTCGTCCCCGACCCTGTCACTGGTGCTCTCTCTCAAGCAGCCACCGAGACAGCTGTCCAGCGCTTCTTCGAGGATCTCTACACCCCTGCAGTTCAGGTCCCACTCACAATCCCCCCTCAACCACCCGATCCTCTTCCGCCCTTCCTACCCGATGAGGTCAGCGAAGCGATGTCTCTACTCAAGTGTGGTCACTCCCCCGGGTCGGATGGCATTCTCCCTGATATGCTATTCCACTCGCGACACCACCTCGCCCCCATCATCGCTGATCTCCTCAACTATCTGGTAGAAGATGGAGCCGTCCCACGCGATTTGACCGAAGCAGTGGTTACTCTTCTGCACAAGAAAGGAGATCCCACCAACGTCGGAAACTTCCGCCCCATCTCCTTGCTCACCGTAACCCTGAAAACTATGACCAAGGCGATTCTGAAAAGACTCGAGGCGGTGCTCGAAGAGACTGAGTCGCCCACCCAAACCGGCTTCCGGAGCGGGTATAGCACCCTCGACAACCTGCACTCCATCAAGCAGGTCGCAGAAAGAACCTCGGAATATGGTATCCCGGTCTATTTCGCATTCGTCGACTTCAAGAAAGCATTCGATTGCGTCGAATGGGGTGCATGTTGACAAGCCCTCTACTCGTTCGGAGCCCATCCTACCCTCGTCCACCTGCTGCGCCGCATCTACGAGTCTTCCTCTATACTCATCAGAGTAAACGAGGAACTCGTACCAGTCACTGTGCGAAGAGGAGTCAGGCAAGGGGATACCCTCTCCCCTCGTCTCTTCAATGCAGCGCTTCGCTCAGCCATGAATGACATCGACTGGGAGAACGACGAGATTCGAATTGATGGAAGGAATTTTTGCCACTTGGAATACGCCGATGACGTAGCTCTTGTTGCGAAGTCTCGCCCGGAAATGGAGAGAATGCTGAAAAAGCTGATGGACGCTTCCAGTAGAGTTGGTCTCGAGGTGAATTCAAATAAGACCAACCTACTCACCTCCTGTACAACAACCCGAAATCCAATAATTATCGACAATCTACAGTTCGATTTCGTTGAATCAGCCACCTATCTCGGAGGGAAGATTAGTCTCCCACTTGATCACTCTGACGAGATCGAACACAGGATTCGACTAGGGTGGTTCGCCTGGAGCAAGCTATCCTATCTGCTGTCCTCCCGCCTTCTACCCACAAGACTAGGAGAAGAGTCTTCGAGAGCTGCGTCACGGCTACCGTACTCTACGGAAGCGAAGTTTGGGCACTGAGGGCGAGTGAGAAAGAACGGCTGAGTGTTACCCAAAGAAAGATGGAGAGGAAGATGTTGGGAGTCACGCTGAAAGATCGCTGGAGGAATGAACGCGTGCGCGGGATCACGAAGCTGAGGGATTGGATCGAGGAGGGACTGAAAAGGAAAGCGCGCTGGGCCCTCAAGGTCAGGAGAATGGGACTAGAGCAGTGGAGCCGTGCCACTACGGTGTGGACGCCATACAATAGGAAGCGCCCCCCTGGGAAGCCTCATGTACGATGGAGAGATGATTTGACCCGAGCTATTGGCAAACACTGGTGGAATGCAACTTATGAAGAGTACCGCCCCATCCTCATCTGAGCACCTATTGCCTGACATGATAAATTGATTGATTGATTGAAACTTTTTCAATTGACTTCCCCATTTCTTCAGTTTTTTTTCCCTTAAAAACTGAAGAAATGGGAAAGCCAATTGAAAAAGTTCATGAAGTCATCACCATTCGGACGGCATGGAAGGCAATTTGGCACTGAAAATTTGCTAATTTGATAAAATGAACATATTACTGGATGGATTTGGTACGACATATATCGGAGCTAGAGGGTGGACGTAACTTTGAGATGGGTAGATACGCCTGCCATTTAGCAAAGTAGCGAAAAATGTGCATATTCGAATGTATTTCTTGCGCCAGAATGAATTATTTTTGGCGTAAGTATGGATTTTCACATAACTTTTTACGCTCTTTCGAATGATGTATAGCACGAGGTCGAAATCCAAAATTTGAAATTATCGATTTTTTTAGATCAAAATCGAAATTTCGACACCAACTTCAGGTGGGAAGATTAGAGAAGACTAGTGATCATATTCTGAAAGTTTGAGCCCTGGGCGATCATTTTGCAGGAGTTGTGCATACCCCCTGCAGTCTTATGGAGAATGCGTTTCTTAAAAGAGGCCGGATCTGACATGGATACGACCGGAACTCACATATCCCAAAATTCATGAAATATTCACAGAAAATTCAGCGCGAAATTCTGACCAGGAAATTACTTTCAAAACTTCCAATATATCATTATGAACATTTTTTCAGAGTCAAAAATATGCAAAATATTTGCTAAATTTTTGTCCAATGCACTTATCGAGTATCAGGTTGGTCGGAAAGTCTTTGTCACTGGTTTTGTCTTAACACTGCTCTTCGCAAGTGCACTTTGGCGTTCCCCCGCTCCTAGTGAATAACAGTCAGTGAAGGGTCTTTATAGTTAACAACTCCCCATTCCCTTAACTTCAGTCATGCTCTAGTAGAGTAACGATGTATGTTCGTACCATCCACATCTGCCATGTTCTGCTTTACCTCTGTCTATCCTACGCCACGATGAAGGATTCGGAGAACCCTACTGAAGAATCTTATGACACACATGTCCCCTCTACAACATCATAAGGAATTGGTTCCATCTCTTAGAAGAAGATGAATTTTCCCTCAATGATCAAGTCGATCTAGAAGACCTGGTGAATTCGATTTGGAAACGTTGTAAAAAGACTGTCCGTGAAATGGTCATCACACTTCGAGCCCACCATAGCACTCTCAAGGAAAGCTTGAGATCTCTTGGAATGAGGAAATTTATCGGTCGATTCATATCCCATGATCTGAGCCAATCCAGCCGTGACCGTCGAGTCAATGATTCCATTACTCTCCTCATTATCCAGAAGACCGGACCATTAGCAAAGTGTTAATTCATAGTGTTTTCCATATAATTTGGCATTCTTGTTACAGATAGTATTAGGGTAAAACAGGTGTTCACAGAACATCTTTGGATGGATTCCTCCCTTAGATGAGTAATGTCCAGGGGGTACGTATCTCACAACCTTGAATTGGTCCGGTATTCTGCAGAAGTGCCGAAAAAAGCTGTCAATGTTGTGGGGAGCGGATGGCGTGCTCTACTCGAAGCCATTACCTGAGGGCATGTCAATCACCGGGGTCAAGTACATCACACACCTACATAATTTAAATTTGGAAGTCGATCGTTCAAGGCTTAATGACAAGAAAGTGTACAATCAACAAAATGACCCCCGTCACCAGATCTCCAATCAAGTCAAGCTAGAACTGCGTGGATAGGGATGGATGGTTCTCCCTCACCCCCCCCCCCCCCCGTATTCTCCTGACATGGCTCCGACCGATTACTGGCTTTTCGCAGACCTGATCCATGCCGTTCGAGGTAGGGCCTTCAATTCTCGTGGAAATCTCGATGCTGCACTCAAGCAATACTTTGCCTCGCGCTCAGATGCGTTTTACAGCAGGGAGGAGATTCATAAGTTGAAGGAACGTTGGGTACATATTGACAATAATGATGACAAGTATTATTGAACTGGTGCTATTGTTTCCTCAAAGAAATTAAGTTTTGAAAAAGTGACAAAGACTTTCCGACCAACCTAATATATAGAACATCTGAAGTGCAAAATTGTAGAGCTGCATCCCCTGAATCGTCTCATAGCCAATTAAAAACTTGGAGGTCACACTGAGTCTGATTTTAGAGAGGTGTGTCGAAATAGATTTTTCTAATTTTTTTACAGTGGCGTCCATGAGGAGTTCTACTCATTCACTGAAAATTGGAAAGCTGCATGAATAAAAAATCGATAAAAAATTATAAAATGCACTTTGTGTGGGGATTTGAATTCGCGTGATCGGAGAAACTGCGATATGTGCACAACCGTTTCTCGGTTTTAAGCTTTTTAATTTGCAGATGGTGGTTCCTATATTAAAGGGACCATTCCTCTTAACGGAGTGTCGGGAAAAATAATGCCGTGCCTCTCCGGAGTTTTTGGCGAAATTTCAGTTTGCAATTCACTGCTAAATATAGAATTGAAATCAAGTGTCAAGTGGGCGGAGTTAAGCGGCCAGATTTTGCGAATGTCGAAAGGCAAGAGACTGTGCAACCGTCTACGTCAGAAAAAAATCTGTGTAAGATTAATATAATTTGAAAATTTGCTGTTCGATTACAATCACTATGAAATGATGCAGGTATTGCATCATATCTTAAGAGACCCTCCACGAGAGAACGTAACAACTGTGCAGAGGTCCACGGATGGTGAAAAATTCGATAATTTCCAAACTTTTTTTCTGAAGTGTAGGTACCGAGTGCTGATTGACGGCCGCAATAGCTAAGGTCAGAGGTCGATTTTGTAAAAGTTTCAGATACCCCCTAGTTTTGGGGGTCGAAAAAGTTGATAAGCCAGAATGATATGACAAATACATATTCTGGTGTATTTTCACTCGTAGATAACGAATTTACGTGTTAAAATGTGAGAAATTGCAATTCAAAAACTCATTTTTTGTTCCCTGGTTGTGAGGCCAAAAATTAAACATTCACAAAGTAACCCGGACAAAAGATTTTCTGACGTATTTCGACTCGTAGAAATTGAATTTAAACATATTTTCTCACCAAAACGAAAATGAAAGTTTGTGGGCTCAAAAAATCGAGATTTTTGGCCAAAAACCAAGGTTTTCTGAGACATTGGCAATTGAACGTGTATTGGAAAGCTGTATCTGTAATTTTTTCTGATACTACAGATCGATATCAGCGTGATAAGCTTTGATTTTGATTTGTTTATGCATCAATTCTTTGAATAAAAAAATTCCAAAAAATCCTACTATTGGGTTCGGCATTAAATTTCAGAATTTTTCAGAATTCACTTTTCAAAGGTTCCACATATCTCAAAAGACGGAAAATGTTATGTTTTTATATTTAAACCTGTATCTAGTCCAATGGATGCAGTTACTGGCCCAATATTCAGAATTACCTGACGCACTACATGGCTTTTAGGCCACTTTGGCGTACTTTCAATCAACTTTACCAAAAAGTGTATTTTTTTAAAAATCTGAAAAATTCAGATCTAATATAGTTTTTTGCGTAGAATTCGAAAATCATAGTGCGAACACTCCGAAATTTTTCTATTTTTTTCGATCTTCCAAAATATTATCGAAAAATAGGTTTTTTGGCGATAGCTCTTTTATTTCACAATTTCTCGCATTTTAACACATAAATTCGTTATCTACGAGTGGAAATACACCAGAATATCACGCCTCTCATGAGAAAATCGAGCTGAGTCAGGGAGTGGAGGGAAAATCGTGAAGTGAGTTCTAGCCGGTTTTGGGCATCCTAAGGCATGCCTGACCACCTCCCAAAGTCTTATTGCGCAGACTTAATTTTGGAGCTGCATACACCGGGTCGCAATTCGGCATCACTCACTTTAAGGGCCAATTTCTTGAAAACGGTGATAGATTGAGCAAAATTGTCCCCTGAGTGACCCCGACTCATTTTTTGAGCTCTATCGATCTATCAAAACCAATTTATCTAAAACCCTTTTTAAGAGTGGTACACTCTAGGTCAATTTTCTCAAAAATGTAGGTAAAGTAGCAGCTCTGAATCGTTTGAACTTTATTTTCAACAGCCTATTTTCATTTCACACCGCTCTTTTCGGAGAGGGCGGCCGAAATGGTCGATTTCCAATCGAAATCCCTGTTGAAAATAAAGTTCAAGCGATTCAGACGAAGTTAAAAGGGCGAAACTCTCACCAGGGTTCTCGTATTTTTTTCGCAAACTACTCATTGGAAAGCTCTCGTTGAGATGTATCCACTGTGAGAATTTGAGCTGCTACTTTACCTACATTTTTGAGAAAATTGACCTAGAGTGTACCACTCTTAAAAATGGGTTTTAGATAAATTGGTTTTGATAGATCGATAGAGCTCAAAAAATGAGTCGGGGTCACTCAGGGGACAATTTTGCTCAATCTATCACCGTTTTCAAGAAATCTTCCCTTAAAGTGAGTAATGCCGAATTGCGACCCGGTGTATGCAGCTCCAAAATGAAGTCTGCGCAATAAGACTTCGGGAGGTGGTCAGGCATGCCTTAGGATGCCCAAAACCGGTTAGAACTCACTTCACGAGTTTCCCTCCATTCCCAAGAAAGTCCATTCTAGCTCGATTCTTTCGTGAGAGGCGTGATATGTATTTGTCATATCATTCTGGAATATCAACTTTTTCGACCCCCAAAACTGGGGGTATCTGAAACTTTTACAAAATCGACCTCTGACCTTAGCTATTGCGGCCGTCAATCAGCACTCGGTACCTACACTTCAGAAAAAAAGTTTGAAAATTATCGAATTTTTCACCATCCGTGGACCTGTTACGTTCTCTCGTGGAGGGTCTCTTAAAGTTACCCAACACAATTGAAAATACCTTTCTATATTATTTAACAATGTAGTAGAACGGGTTCTAATCAGTTAAACTGGAATAATGATAATAACAGAAAATCAATATATCCAACAACGTGGAGCCGTAAAGTTTCAGTCTGAGTTGCCTGATCACGCCCGCACTCTCTCGCTCGTTTTGTCGTGATCAGGGTACTCCCGCCAGTTCAAATTATTTACATGGGTGTTGGGAAACTTTAATATAAGCATCGTAATCTATGATGAATTTGTTATATGTGTGCCAAATTTCAGAGTGATATCTTTCCTGAGCAAAAAAGATGCGTTCGTTGAATTCTTGCCCGGAAATTTATGACCGCGACTGTAGGAATGGATGGACCATGCATGGGTCGACCATGTCTTGAGCTATCAGAAACAATAAAAATATCAAGGCCTTTCTTTTTGCTGTACTGGCAAGTGTTCAATTCCTAGGCGAAAGCACTGATAAATGTATCACTAAACTGCAGAGGAAAACACACCTGTCTTCTTTCTTCAAAGCTTTGTAAATTTTCCATTTCATTCTCCCTTCAGTCGTTCCTGATGTTTCATCTTGCGCGGAGAGGTTGATAATTTGTGTACTCATCTGAATAGCTGCAGTGAGTAATATAACGTAAATCGTGGAATCGTTTGAATCTCAGGGAACATGCGCTCGGGTCTACAAACGCGGAACTTTAGAGAATTGGCGCTAACGATTGGTACGAAAGACAATATATATATTCTTAGCAGACTGCTGGCACAAAATATGGGAGAATATAGGAACGATGACATTAAGCAGGAAATTGCGACATTCGGCCCATAATCATAGAAGGACTGCATGTAGCTGCACGAAAATTATTCGCTAACTCTCAGTTACAATGCGTCTACCCGCGATTGCGCTCGGCCGAGCTCGGGGTTTTCAGGCTGAATATTTTCAGATCTGACGAATAAGTTACGAATAAGTTTCCGATGCATCTACGGAAGACACAATGCTTCCCAATCTTCCATGTTTAGGATTCACAAAAATGGTAACGTGCATCGACAAACAAATTAGAACTTGAGAAACAAATAGTACTATTGTGACTATAATGCCAGTTAACTTGCGCTAGATTTAAATTAATATAAATCAAATATATCTTGCAATTTACTTGGTTAACAAAAAAACATGACTGAAAACTGGTTAAAACGTAAACTTCAAAATTTAAATTATGTTTTATAAAATTTTAGGAACTAGGGGTAGGGACCACCGAACCGGAAAATCAAAAATAAAAACCGGGGAAAATTCTCTGCACTTTCGATGTTTCCTAATAGCCCGCGAATTCAAATTCACAACGCAAAAGGCTTGTTGTCGATTGTCTTAGGGACTGCAACGGTGTTAACGAACAAGCAAAACAATTCACAAATTGGTAAGCAATTGAAAGCTATGCCTACCCCATTTCGACTTTTCACTTTAGTTTTTAATAAAAATGGCCAAAAAAAGAGAAAAACAATAATAAACATAAGTCAAAATGCCGACGCTTTCAGTCCAAGTGGAGCGCATCTCAAGTCACTCCTTTACTTATACCTATCGCAAACTGAAACAATCATTTTTCCCTGATTTGTGTTTAAATCGCGTAGAGTATTGTGTCTACATATTTGCCGCGTACAAGCAAGAACTAAATATAATTTTTTTGCTAGAAACACGCACCAAACATTAAACATACGTTCAACAGAAACGTAAACATGCGTGGATTACGGTAGTCGCAACTTTGAAGTCTGTTTTTAAAAAAAGGCGCAGACAGTATATTTTTAGTTTTTACGTATGATACGCGGAATAGTGTGCTGAAATAAATACCCAAAAATCTCGAACATACGGTTTGCGCCTTCCAAGGAAACACGAATTATGCATTTTCGCAACGGTAAAACGCTCAACTTTGACGGTCTCATTCTCTAATATCTGATATTTATTTTTATTTTTATTTTGAAAACAATTTTTTGTGCCTCATAATCTACAAATTCTGAGAAAATGAAGCTTCAACACTTAGTTCTGAAAACGAGATTATTTTCGATCGCGTCGTACTTCTCCAGTTCTGCAACATGTCCTGTCTTCTCATGTTTGGCGTTCTTTCATTATGTGTTCTTATTCATTCCAATAAATAAAATTGTCGAATAATTACATTAAATATTTTTTTTAAATGTTTTAAAATATTGAAAGAATTTGGCTTGAAAAGTACGGTAGTTTGAAAGCAAAAGCGTCGGAAGGACGCAACCAATATTCCGTACTCAAAAATTCGGGCTACCGTCCCACGGCCCCCGGAGCATCGACATAAGGAAAGGGAAAACGTCCAGGGGCTGTCCAGGAAATTTCTTGAGCTGTATAAAAATATGCTGCAGAATTACCGCTAAACATAGAAAAAATGCCTGAAAATCAGGGTTTTAGTTTATCGCAAACTGAGTTTGCAGCTCGATTCGTGCAGATTAGGGGTGATCGTTATGAAGCCAGACCCCTTTTCACTGATTCAAGCAACATTCTGACTATCCTTTTTTTGAAAACGCGCGCCTTTTCCTTGATGCCTGCGGACGTTTTCCTTTTCCTTATGTCGATGCTCCGGGGGCCGTGCCTATGTTTGTCATGTTCAGTATCATTATTAGGTTGGATTCTCATTCATTATAGACATGTAGGCAATTGCTAGGACTCTACGAAAATCTAAGTTGTAGTCTTGTTCAATTAAGCGGTGTGTGATGGCCGACGCGGAGCTACGCTGGATGGGCCTAAGCGACTCCAAAGTTGCTGAAACGATCAAGAACAAATCGTTGACGAAGCAGCTGGTCGATATAGCTAATATCGCTAAGGAACAGCTTGCATCCTGCGGAAAAAATAATGAGACCTTCCACAAGGTAAGTAATTCATCCCCCTGTGTATTCATCCATCCTTCTTTCAGGGCAGTCTGCTTTATAATATTGGGTCAAAAGTAAAGGCGCAGTGTCTTCATCACCTTCCCGTCGTCGTTCGACTGATAGTCGAGGATAAGATCAAGACAGATTCCCAAGTAAGTATGGTATTTATATTACTCTCTATCTCGGACTATTATGAATCTCAAACAATTGTTATGATTTAGTTAACTCTTTAGTTGCATAGTTGTCACGGAAATATTTTTTCGCACATTTTCTCAATTCTGATTCATGCAATTGATATAAATTAATATACATAGCGTTGATTGACAGGCAACTGCTGCTGTGAGCTACATTCTCGCAAATGCTCTGAAGGAATTGGATGTGTCTGACCTGGAGAAGGAGTGTGGAGTGGGAATCGTTGTTACTGCAGATCAAATCGAGGATACGGTATGTTTTTTTGTATATTTTTATTTCATATCTTTCTCGTTGTAGGTGGCGAGTCTGATCGCGACTCACAATGATATTCTTATGGCTGAACGATATCAATTCCCTATCGGAAAGATCCTTGGTTAGTATGCCAAAATGTGGGCGCTTCTCGGATTACTGGCATCGCCCTGCCCTCCTCTCATTCTCATTTTGTATGACATCCCCTATCTCATTCATTCTCGGATTAGTGAGACGTAAGGGATGCTGGAATTATAGGGTTTTTTTTCGCAGCACTAAAAATGCATAAAAACCGGCTTGGATACTAAAACCTATCGAAAATCTCTGTATTTTCCCACCCCAATATAGGCCAGATTAGGTAAAACAATCGAAAATGTTTTACCTGTGATCGATAATATAATTAAACATTTTTTACTGTTCAATTAAGGAGAAGCCCGTTCCAAGCTCAAGTGGGCTGATGGGAAATATCTCGCATCGGAGGTTCGATTTTTAAAAATGTTATCAATTGATAAATCAGAGCAAAATGAGTCACGCCTCATACGAGAGAATCGACTCAAAATGCTGGGTTACAGGCAAAGCGGTCATATTTCAGTTCCCTGTTTCCGACGCTTCTGCGTCCTTGAAGTTCAACTACGACCCCCCCCCCTCCTGTGACTGGATTAGTCTCTGCAGCTGTTCCTCATCGAGCAGCGCCGAACCTTGTCCAAAAAATCAATGGCTTTTTCCTGGCGGTTTTACTTGAAAGTTAAGCCCAGTTGAATGTAGCACTTTGACGAGTGGAGAGACGAGAGCACGCAGAGTTAGCCGTGTAAAAGAGAAATAGACACTTCATGTTAGTTTTGAAAATTGGAGTGACTTTTCAAAAAAATGGGAGTGCGAGCGTTCGGCCATGCTCGACGAGGAAGAGCTGCAGAGACAAATGCAGGAGGGGGAGGGGGGCGTAGTTTGCCCCTTGAAGGACTCGGAAACGTCGGAAACAGGGAACTGAAATATGAACGCATGTGACACCGACTCCGCCCAACCAAGGCGCCTACCCATTGGGGACGGGGAATTGGAAGTCGTGACAAGATCACGCCGGTAAATAGGTCCGAAGAATAGGTGGCGCTACGGACTGAATCGCCTTAAAAAAAATATAGTTGCTGGCCTAGCAGCGGCTCACCGCAGGATGAAAATTCCTAGATATACGGTGCGACTTTACCTTTTTTATCACGAGTCGGTGGATGAAAAATGACCTCGGGAACATTTTCAAAAAAGTTGTGCCGAATATCGTTCATATTGTTGTGGTAGAATACCCTAGAAGTAAGATTTCGAATAACATAGGTCATTGGTCCCAGAGACGGCTTTTAGAAATTTTCCGGTTTTGCACCTGGCTATCGTGTATTTCAGCTCCCAGATAAGCTACAGATATGGCGTTTAGCTCAAAATGTGCGGAAAATTATTTCCAGCAACTTTTATGTTGTACACGAGACGTTTGGACAACATTTAAAAATTTTCTGGGTAAAAACACATTTTGTCAATAAATAAAAAATATTTTCTCTGGCAAGCGGTGGAGCGCAGCAGAATTTTAATGCAGATTATGAAACAACAAGTCTATGTGTATGATATAAAAATATAAAAGCCAAATTCGAAGTGCATCCAACTTCGAAAAAAAAAAAAAAAAAAGTCGAAAAATGACATTTTTCAGAGCGTTGATTTTTCTTCTTTAACTGTTCACAAATTGTTGGGCACTTCTCTAGTTTAGGGGGTAACTCCGCCCACTTTCCCTCTGCGCCTCTGACACCCTGCCTCTCCCTTCTTACCCCTTCCCTCTGACGCTCACGCATGTAAACAACTACTCACGCGCTCTAGTAAACCACTTGTTTGCATGGGAGAGTATTGGCATTACAGCACGCATCTATATCTCCTTCCCTATAACGGCGACCCGCGAAGCGGGGAGCCCTGTAAGCAACAATAGGGTCTCCCTGCGAAGCGGGGAGACCCGATCGTTGCTTACCGCTTAGGCTAAAAGCAGGCTTAGGCCGGCGATATATACAGAAAACTGCGTAGCTCTTGCCTGTTCTGTTCTCCACTACCTGAGTAGGGACTCAGGGGTCTGAGTGCGAGGAATGGGCTTACCCCCTAAACTAGAGAAGTCCCAATTGTTGTTAGAGTTAATTGAAGTATGTACATCTAATTATAAAGGATATTGCTTCACGAAGTAATTTTGTCAAATTTCGAGGTAATTAGGCATGCATATGCATTACAATGTTCATTCTCGAATTAATATCCTCAATAATGAAAGTTTCTTACTTTATTCAACTCTAACAACAATTTGTGAACAGTTAAAAAAGAAAAATCAACGTTCTGAAAAATGTCATTTTTCGACTTTTTCTTCAGAGTGCCAAGTTTGAGTGAAAATTGCCAAGTTGGATGCACTTCGAATTTGGCTTTTATATTTTTATATCATACACATAGACTTGTTGTTTCATAATCTGCATTAAAATTCTGCTGCGCTCCATCGCTTGCCAGAGAAAATATTTTTAATTTATTAATAAAATGTGTTTTTTACCCAGAAAATTTTTAAATGTTGTCCAAACGTCTCGTGTACAACATACAACAAAGTTGCTGGAAATAATACACGCATACAACAAAGTTGCTGGAAATAATTTTCCGCACATTTTGAGCTAAACCATATCACGCCTCTCACATTTTGAGCTAAACCATATATGAGAATCTCACGAGAGAATCGAGCTAGAATCGCCATTCTACGGATTGGAGGGAAAATCGGCAAATGGGTTCTTACTGGTTTTGATCATCCCAAGGCATGCCTGACTGATCCCCAAAGTCCCAATTTCCATACTTCATTTTGGAGCTCCCTACACCGGGTCGGGTGCAGGCTGCTCCCACTTTGACCGCGATTTTATCGATTCCAGTGATAGATATACGAAAATACTCCTCCGAGTGACCCCCACTCATTTCTCGCGCTCTATCGATCCATGTAAACCATTTTTCATGAAAGTCAATTTTAACGGTGATACATTCAATTCAAATTTTCTCAAAAATGTAGGTAAAGGGGCAAATCAAATTTTCACAGTGAATGCAGCTCATCAAAAGCTTTCGAATAAGTGGTTTGTGGAAAAAATACGGTTTCTTAGACGTCATTTTTCTCTAACTTATCTTATCCTGATCATTTGAACTTTATTTTCAACAGGAAAAATGAGAGAGATCAATCATTTTTGATCTCTCTCTCTGAAGAGAGCGGCGTGAGAGGGAATTTTCCTGTTGAAAATAAAGTTCAAATGATAAGGAAAAGATAAGTTAGACAAAGTTTGTGTCAAAGATATGGAAGCTTTGCTTCATACACATATAGGAAAAATAGTAATCGGTAATTTTAAACGGGACTATTTTTTCGCAATGTAGCTCCGAAGGTAGAAGAAATGATATGTCAATTTAGAAAAATTCTCATCTCGCAAATTGGTCATTATACTCGGTCAGCTCAATTAATTTCTAACATTTCTCGATCAAAGATGTTATTATAAGATTCAAATGCTCAGCTTTTGCAATTCTCTGTTTAGCATGCTCCGCCTCCAATCGGCCCAAATGGTTAATTATCGGAACGCTTTATCAACGGGTCGCGCTCACGATTTCAAAGAGATTGTTTTCATTCGCGCAATTTACGCCATTTACTAAGCTATTGATAATAAATAGTAACTAAATCGGTGTCAAACGAGTGTCAAATGTGTCAGAACAACTCGAAAGAGCGAATTTGGCGGAGTTTGCACTGCCTCGCAAAAACCGCGTTCGCATGCGCGATTTTTGGATCCAAGCTCCGCCCATTTTGTCGATGCGAAATCTTGAGAAATGCGCGGAATGGTTTATTTTCTTACAGTAGATAAAACTGATTTAAACTCGCGGGCTGTTGGGAAACAGCCCTCTGTGCACAGCCTTTTCCCGGTTTTAAGATTATTAATTTGCGGGTGATGGGACCTAGCTTCACACAGAACATAAAAATTGTTCATCTTTTTCCCGTGTAGTTTGAGCCCAATGCCACATCTGTAGCACATCTAGGAGCTAAGTTACGGTAGAGCCGGGTGTAAAAGCTAAAAATTCCTAAAAGCCGGCTCTGGGACCTGTGACATAAATTTTTCGAGAAGTTTTCTCTAGTGTATGCTACCACCACAATAGAACCCAAATAAAAAAATAAAAGTTTGAAATAGTTGCCGGTGGTGGTTTTCTCCTGCACTGACTCATGATACATGTGGTAGGTTGAATGTCAAGTGCGGAGTCTTCTCGGCCCTAAAACGGACGAGGATCTGAATCCGAAACCAAAGGTGAAAGGAGAGAAGAAAGAAAAGGAGAAGAAGGTGGAGGTGACTGTCGAAGAGAGCGAAGGTATGCTAATGAATTGAGATGGTGTTGATATGAAGGAAGGGAGAGGAGATGGAATATTTGGATGATGAATGTGCAGGTGCTGAGACGATGGAGGAGCTAATCAAAACTCGTGCTACTCTTCATAAAGTTGGAGAGAACTACAAAACAGAAGGATACGAAATAACCAGTAATACCCAGAGACTCCTCAAGGAGCATCTACAGAGAACGGGTGGTCAGGTAAGAAATCTCGAGATTAAAACGATCTTAGAGGAGAAAGGGTAGGAACAGAGGAATTTCATAAAAATATCTGATAACATCTATCGATCGATCATTGATCATGTCTCAACATAAGTAGTCTCCAAGTTGCCCATTTAATAAATAAAGAAATACCCATTTTGCTTGCATAAGAAATAATAGCTGTGTTCGGTTTCATATGAATGATGGTGGAGAAGATATGTTTCTTCATTGGTACCTTGAGAGGGGATTGTGAGTAGAGAGTGGGTGATGGGTGTGGTTGAGAGGGGATTGTGAGTAGAGAGTGGGTGATGGGTGTGGTTGAGAGGGGATTGTGAGTAGAGAGTGGGTGATGGGTGTGGTTGAGGTGCGTACTCGATTCCCTCCTGAGCCTAATGGCCTTCTCCACATCGGACACGCCAAGGCAATCAACATCAATTTCGCGTACGCTAAGGTATGCTTTGAAACATTTAGTAGTAAAGCAAATATTCCATGAGCATCAATCTTTTGCGTACTTTGTGTTAGTTTATCTTGCGTTGATCATAATATATTTTCTATAGTGATTGATACATCTCTAAATTTTAATTTTAATTACGAAATTGATGTTGATGAATGTGAGAATTTGAAGTAACGCTGATTGAGTGGTTCTTTGTACGACAGGCATTCAATGGCGTGTGCAACCTCCGTTTCGATGATACGAATCCAGAGAAGGAAGAGAAGAAGTTCTTCGAAGGCATCGAACAGATGGTAACTAATTATTTTTGGTTCCCATATCCCTCCCTTCCCTCTATTTAGCACTCTCCCGGGCGCCTTTCCCGTTTTTTTTGCCTATTTCTAGGCGCTGTTTCGCGCTTCAACGAAAAGACAGAACCTTACTTTCAACATATAAAATGTTTAGCTCATCATTCTCTACATTTCTAGTCATACTACAGGTCTAATTTGACCCAACGTACAGTTTTGAGCCTTTGGGGGGGGGGGGGGGGGGGGTGACAATTGCTAAAACGACAATTGCTCAACTCGTCGCCGTTCGCTTGCAATTTGGCGCTGCGACTTGGGAGTTCTTTCATTGCTATCAGTATGCGCTCCCCTACAATTGCATATATAACACACGTATCACGAGTCAGTGGAGGTGAGTGGGAACAATTTTCAACTTTTATTATTTGTTTGACTTCATATTATGGTAGGAATATACACTAGAGGCAACATCTCGAAAAATCTTGGTCATAGGTTCCAGAGCCGACTTTTAGGAAACTTCCGGTTTTGCATGCGGCTCTACTGTATTTCAGTTCCCAGATGAGCTACAAAGATGGCAGTGGGCTCAAAATGAGCGGAAAATATAATAAGAAAGTTTTATGTTTTGATCAAAGCGATCGGACAAAATTTGGAAAAGATATGAAATAGCTCGATATTCAACAATGCGAAAAAGGTGTGATCTCAAATTTTCAATTTTTTCTATTTTAATTACTGTTATGATGTTATTTTATATATTTGTTAAGAATAAACTAATAAAGAATTTTGACACTTGAAATTATGCAAATTTCTCAAAAATAAAGCCAAAATTCAATTTACAGCAATGTTGACCTCACTAAGTTAGCATATTCGAGTGAATATGGCTAGAGCTCCGCATATCTGTAGATCCTCAGTGACACATATTCTTATTCAGGGTAGTCACTACTTTACATTTTAGTTGGTTTTCAACGGACTGTAATTAAAATTATTCAGTTCTCAGCTTCCAAATTTAGCCAAAATCGAGTTGTAAAAAATCGATTTTTCAGAATGAGTGAAACTTAGAGTTTCACAGCGTCATCTTACTTTAATATGTATGAAACACCTTAATCTACATTAGTCATTCCGATTTCATCTATAGCTGCTCAGGAATTAACAATTTTCACATCGACATTCACACCGTCGGAGATTTGGACCGATATTCTAAAAAACGACCCTCTTAGATTTTCAACTTTTTAATTTTATTTTATACCTATGTACTTCAGCTTGTATATTCTGCAATAAAATTTAAGGGAATGGTATCTCACAAATTTGATGTAGATTTTATTCTTGTCAAAAAGATGGTTTTAAAATCATACCTTTTCCAAATTTTGTCCGATCGCTTAGGTAAAAACATAAAACTTTCTTATTATATTTTTCCGCTCATTTTGAGCCCACTGCCATCTTTGTAGCTCATCTGGGAACTGAAATACAGTAGAGCCGCATGCAAAACCGGAAGTTTCCTAAAAGTCGGCTCTGGAACCTATGACCTAGATTTTTCGAGATGTTGGCTCTAGTGTATACTCCTACCATAATATGAAGCCAAACAAAAAATAAAATATGGAATTTGTTCCTGGAGGTTAGTTTTTTTCATCCACTGACTCATGATACCTGTGATAAATCTTATTACCTTGCGCTCATGAGTTTTACACCATATCTAGGTATAGGGGTTCATGGTCCAAAATTGAGAATTTGAGTGCAAAATCATTGTTAGATAAACACCAAATCTCGTAACCAATCGATGCATATATTACTTGGTAACAGTAGTTACTGGGGTATTGAAGTATCGATTGGTTACGGCTTTTGCTATTTATTTAACCATGATTTTCCACTCAAATGCTCAATTTTGGACCATGAAATACATAGATATGGAGTAAAACTCGTGATCGCCTGCCAACAAGATTTATATATGCAAATGTAGGGGAGCACATACTGATAGCAATGGAAACAACTCCCAAGTCGCTGCGCCAAATTGCAATCGAACGGCTACGAGTTGAGCAATTGTCGTTTTAGCAATTGTCACCCCCCCCCCCCCCCCCCCCCCCCCCCCCCCGAGCCTTTCCTTGGATTCATCAGCCGAAATATCGTATTTTCAGGATCCCATTTTATTTGGCGCTAAAATTTCGAGTTTCAAATTTTCGGTCAGGTGACTATTTATGACCAAAGGAATTGTCATATCATAGGTGGAAACAACCTGTAATGTTGTTTTTGGCTGTTTTGAATGAGTTTGATCGGGCAATTGAAGCTACGGAAGTACTCTTGTCCTGAACTCATTTATAGGTCGTGGTATGAAATTGCGCCCATTATACGTTTCTTTAAAACAGGGGAGATCAGCTGCTGCAAATGCCATAGCTTATGTGACTGGATAAGGGTTGCTCTATTGAATAGTGATATTTGGTATGCACAACCTATACGGCGGATTTTACGTTCTTCCAATAAAAAGAACGAACTTTTGAGACACCCCAATCGCTAAAATGGTGACGTCGGAACTAAAGAAAGATTGTAACAGTAGAAGTTCTGCGCGACTGCGCGAACGAGCTATGAAATACGGCTCTCTGAGATAATTTATTAAAATGTGCATGAAAAGTTACTCCAATCGTACAGGTGGATACTCTTGTAGGGGCTTTGACCACTTCTCTCATAATGTCATCCTTTCACATCTGTTAAGTAAACGATTTTAGAGTTGTTGATTGATTTGATGAAAATAATTGCTGACTAATGATTACAAAACCGGGAAAGTTGTGTCTAATTGATTTATAAAATTGCCCTAAACCGAATTGACGGGTCGTGAAAACCGGATGGGTCTTGTTGAAAGAACAACGATGTCCACGTTTGAGGTCCGTTGGCTGGGTTACACTCCTGCTGAGATTACATACTCTTCTGACAACTTCGAGCAGTTGTATCAAGTCAGTCCATTTTGTATGCATTGGTCTGTGAATGATTGTATACTACTGCACGGCCCCCGGAGCATCGACATAAGGAAAATGAAAACGTCCGCAGGCATCAAGGAAAAGACGCGCGCTTTCAAAAAAAGTAGTCAGAATTGCCTGATAAGCCTGAGTTGCAACTTGAAATGCCTGATTGTCACGTTACGCTCGGTGCGAACAGCCGTTTAGCGAGCAAATTCCACAGCATAATTTTTTACAGCTCGGACAATTTTCAGGATAGCTCCCGGACGTTTTAGCTTTCCTTATGTCAATCTTCCGGGGGGCCGTGTTACTGCGTAGGCTATTTTCATTACTAGTTGTTCTTATTTATGCATTTATTTTGACGGTCCAAAAAAACTTAAATTAGTGTGTCAAAAAATTCGTCGCCTGCCTGAAAACTGTGTATATTCACGAACGGTGTTCCTAAGAATTACTGGATATACTGACGTCATATTTTGAGTGGGCAATCGAGCTGATCAAGAAGGGCCACGCTTTCGTGTGTCATCAGTCAGTGGAGGAAATGAGAGGACAGGATCAGAAGCCCTCCCCCTGGAGGGAGAGACCTGTACACGAAAGTCTCCAACTCTTCCAGGTACACTTTTTAAACTTATCCTAATATCCCTATGGCTATCTTGAAATATTGTTCTCCGGTATTTCAACGCAGGATGCGCGCCACATTAGTGAGGGGGCGTGGCCACGCACTCTTCATTTTCCACACTTTCCTCGTCGTGAATACTCATTGTCAGAGAGAAGGAGTGTGCAAACGAGGAGTGCGTGGCCGCGTCGCTTCTCAAGTGGCGCACATCCTGCGTTGAAAAACCGGAGGTGATGGTACGAATTTGAAATAATTTTTTCTCATGACATTTTTGGGAACCGATAGATCAAAGGACAAAAGTTTTATTTTTTTTTCTCTCGGTTCTCAATTTTGGATTGTGAAAAACTATTTCAAACTTGTGCCAACAACCAAAAATATCGGGCGACTCAAACAAAAATGCACGATGACTGTAAATATGTTAAATTCGCATTTTGAGCCACTTTGCATTCCGAGATAAATGATATATATTTATGGTATTGTTGCACTGATTAGCGAAGCTCGACTAGG
This sequence comes from Pristionchus mayeri, assembly GCA_036245805.1. NCBI lineage: Eukaryota > Metazoa > Nematoda > Chromadorea > Rhabditida > Neodiplogasteridae > Pristionchus > Pristionchus mayeri. The sequence goes on along the minus strand of BTRK01000004.1, from coordinate 23,572,904 downwards.
TCGTCCTTCCATCTCATCTTTCGTCTTCCTACTGGCTCAGACCAATTCTATGACAGCTTTGCAATTCTTATATATCTGTTTAATCAGGGCGCATAATTTGACCCACTTCCATTTTCTTATTATCTCCTGTATGTGAGGTAGTTGGGTACTCCTAATTCAATGATTAAATTATGGAAGTTCTGAAGAGTAAAGAGCGGAATCTAGACTGGTGGTTAGGGCTGGTGTAAATTTAAATTTTAGGGATTCCGTAAAATCTAAAATTTTCAACCATTTAAATGTTGGCTATTATTCTTCGTCCCACGGCCTCCCAAACAATGGATAAATTCGCTTCGGCTCCTCAGAATAATTTCCCATGGTAAATGTATACTTACGGTCTTTAACTAGTGCAATTTGTTGTTTTTAATTGGCTGTGGTTACTGTGGCGCTGCGGCGATGTTTGTCAGTGTTGAATTCACGGAGTTTTGCAAAGCAAACTGGACACTTTGTTGTGGATCTGACTGGTTGGCAAAATTCCAATGTCCAAAAGCACGGTACTTTGTTGCCTGATTGATATTAAAATGATTGCTAAATACTGCCGCCTGGCCTGTTATTTACATAATAAATGCTCGATATGTCTCATACGGAAAATTACTACAAGTAAAAAGCGTACATTTGGGGAAAATGTCTATAATTACGAAATGGTGGAGAATGTCAGAATCACACAAAATATGAGTTTGTTTGTGACTGTTGGAATTCAATATTTGAAAAATAAATGTAAAATCCAAATTCAAATCATTTCAAGGGTGTTGGGTAACGTTAGTTAAAATCACCATGAATATAATAGAAATTGAAAGAAAACCCCTTTCACCTCTTTCACATTATAAAGATACTTAAGATGTGGCTTAGATTGTTTAGGATTAATCTTACATTGCTTGAAGATCTGCCTACACTGTTTATGATTGAATTTTTCCTGCTTAAGGTTAGGTAGGCTAGGTAATTGTAATGTGAGATACAAAATATTTCTAGTAACGAGCATTGCTACACTTTTGCAGGAGACCTGTGATAATACGTGCAAAATTCGTCGATTCGTAGCTCAACTATGAAATGAGATACAGCCGCTCAACAAAATTTTAGGGATCTCCCAAAATCGATATTAGGCTCTTTTCGAAAAGCACCATTTGGAGTGCTTTCTAATGATACGTCTGATATCATGTCTGGTTCAGTAAAGCACGATTTACACACCATTGAATGCGAGCCTTTCCGCGGTAACCCTTGTCAAACGATGATGTTTCCTGCTTCTAGGATCGTTCAGGCTGGCTTCTAAATGAGTGCGTTTCCATAGTATACCAAGGCACTACATATGGCAGAGACACATTTGAACTCGAGCCTTTCCTACTTTTGGAAAACACATATTTTCAGTAGTGTTGACTAAAGGCCAAAATTGCCAAAATTTTGATTTTTGGTCTCCGGTGAACGATTAAATTTCCTCATGAAGGATCTATATCCTGACTTAGTCTAGACGAGTAGTAATAGGTAAGGAGTAGCATCAACAGATAACCACTAAAGTGAGGACTTTTCATAAATGCTGGAAGCAGGAAGTTTTGCAATATTCGAATTCCGATGTTTAAATTTCATTGCCAGGGTGATGAATGATAAAGATTTTGGTGGGAGCATTGCATGCTCACATAAATACAAAATTAAATTCACAATCGAAATTGCTTTTCGTTTTAGTACATTTTAGATGGATACATCAATTGTTTCGGATACACGGTAAAGACGAGTATTTCTATAGATGTTCAGTGAGGGTCAAGTTCTTAAATGAGCGTGTTTTCTGGCAGACCTTTCGCAGCGGACCTGATTTAAATGTTGCATTGTGATATATCTATGGCGTACTTTTCGGCGGTGACATAATATTTGCCCTATCATAGCTCTCCATGGAATGGTGGGCCAAAACGTAAACAGTTCAACTCTTTGTACATGTACTTCTGTCTTCATCATATGGTCGCAATAGTAACTGGATATGTTTGAACCAATATGGAAAGTGTGTCCAAGCACTCAACGAATATATATAACAATATGATAGTCAGACTGCAACAAAAGGCGGGGTAACTCAGAATTGAAAATTTGAAAATCGAGCATTACTTTCTCACCAACCTGATAGATATCTTAATCGAAAAAACATATTGGCGAATGTTTTGTGGGATGGTTTTGCAGTTTGGTTTCACTGAGGCAATGAAAATGTACGAAGACACTTGACTGATTTAGTCACTCTTTTAGGACATGAAGAACGGGAAACTGGAAGAGGGAGAGGCTACTCTCCGGTTGAAGTTGACTCTTGAGGAAGGAAAGGTTATGTTGTTTCTAAATGTACTTCTTGGAAGCTTTTATATTTAAACCACGAGGCCTATTGAATTTTAGAAATAAATTAATGCGTTATTAGATGAATAGAGCATGATTACAATTGAGCTAAAAAATGTTTATATGAGACCTATCGTCCAACGTATTAATTGTAGATGGACCCCGTTGCCTACCGTATCAAATACTGCCATCACGAGAGATCTCACGACAAGTGGTATGCAACGTGTGTGTTGATATTAAAAATAAACAAGTACAAAAAAGTAAAGTGAACGTTAATGTTTTCTTCTAATGAAGTTTTGGATGTGAGTGTTGTTGAGGTGCATCTACCCCACTTACGATTACACGCACTGTCTCTGTGATTCTATCGAGGATATCACGCATTCCCTTTGCACGAAGGAGTTTCAGTCAAGGTTCTTTTGTCTGTATTCCTTCTTGTCTAATCCATCTTCCATCACCGTGAAGAAGCAGTTGTACAAAATGTCGTGATTCAATTCCTTTTGTTGAGACGAAGTTCGTACTACTGGCTGTGCAATGCTCTGGATGTGTACTGTCCCGTGCAGTGGGAATACGGCAGATTGAATGTCAACTACACTGTAGTATCCAAGAGGAAGATTCTCAAGCTAATCAATTCCAAGATCGTGAGGTGAGCCTTTTCCATTGCATTGGCATGTATCCGATTGAAGGGAGGAGTAGTTGATTAGGGGAGGAGGGGGATGGATGTGTTGGAGGGATTGGGACGATCCTCGTCTCTTCACTCTGGCTTCTCTGCGGAGAAGGGGAATCCCACCTGAGGCTCTCAACTCGTTCGTCGCTGGATTGGGACTTACTGGATCACAGGTGAGGACACACATGTTTAGGAGTCTGAAAATTTAGGAACCCAAAATCAACTGCTTCTCATTATGTTTAGTATGGTAGCCGCCTTTTTAAAAATTAACCGAGCATGGTGGACATATCACGCCTCTCATGAGAGAATCGAGCTGAGTCTGGGAATGGAGAGAAAATCGTGATTTGAATTATAACCGGTTTTGCCCATCCTGAGGCATGCCTGAGTGACCCCCGAAGTCTTATTGTGCAGACTTCATTTTGGACCTTCCTACACCGGGTAGCATTTCGGCATCACTCACTTCAAGAGCCGATTTCTCGAAAACAGTGATAGATAGAGTAAAATTGACCTCTGAGTGACCCCGACTCATTTTTCGAGCTCTATCGATCTATACAAAACAATTTTTCTAAAACCCACTTTTATGAGTGGTAAACTGCATGTCAATTTTCTCAAAAATGTAGGTAAAGCAGCAGCTCAAAAGCTCGGAGAGAGCTTTCCAATAAGTGGTTTGTTTAAAAAATACGAGAACCGTGGTGAGAGTTTCATCCTTTTAACTTCCTTTGGATCGTTTGAACTTTATTTTCAACAGGGATTGCGATTGGAATTTGATCATTTTCGTCCGCGCGCTTCGAAAAGAGCGGTCTGAAATGAATTCGTCTGTTGAAAATAAAGTTCAAACGATCCAAAGGAAGTTAAAAGGATGAAACTCTCACCAGGGTTCTCGTATTTTTTTCGCAAACTACTTCTTGGAAAGCTCTCGCCGAGCTGCATCTACTGTGAAAATATGAGCTGCTGCTTTACCTACATTTTTGAGAAAATTGACCCGCAGTGTACCACTCTTAAAAGTTGGTCTTAGAAAAATGGGTTTGGATAGATCGATAGAGCTCGCAAAATGAGTCGGGGTCACTCAGAGGTCAATTTTACTCTATCTGTCACTGTTTTCGAGAAATCGACTCTTGAAGTGAGTGATGCCGAAATGCTACCCGGTGTAGAAAGATCCAAAATGAAGTCTGCACAATAAGACTTCGGGGGTAACTCAGACATGCCTCAGGATGGCCAAAACCGGTTATAACTCAAATCACGATTTTCTCTCCATTCCCAAAAATATCAAAATTAGCTCGATTCTTTCGTGAGAGGCGTGATATTTTGGTTTTCAAAAATATATGATAGTAGCTATTTTATTGTCAAAACTACTTGATTTTTCTTCTATGATTGAGGAAACAAGAGAAACGGAGGAAACGAGCATAATTTTAAAAGTGTTCTCAGCTCAAAGAAATTACTTTATTTTTGTTAGCACTGTGCGATTTAATCTACTTTGATAGAAAATAGAAAATTCTCAATTCACAACGGAACTCCTTGAGCATGGTGAATTCTAAAATAACTGTCTATTAGGTGATGTTATTAGCGTGGGCTCGTCGATCTAGTATTCAATTATTAGCGAGCTCGAGCGATTGGCGTTCTAGCGCTCGTTGAAATTAACTTCTTCTGTGACGAGCATTATAATATGGCCGTTGTATTAGAGTGTGAAGGGATGCTTAGTTGTGAGAGTGGATCTCGAAGGGAGCTGATTGGACAGAGATTGATTGATCAGATGGTGGTGGATCCTCATCTACTGGATGCCTCTGTCCGTGACTACCTCAATATCCACTCACCTCGCACGATGGCCGTACTCGATCCCATCTCTGTGGTTTGTTCTTCTACTATTATGTCCTCCATATGATGAATATTCATAGCATATTAAGAACGTGTCTCGCATATCACGCATTTCACGGTAGATTCGCAAGGTCCCTCTATATGTACTGTAAATCATACTATGCGAAATCGATATCGATTGGAACGCAGTCTCTGGTGGAAATGCGACTCAATAGGCGCGTTTTGAGTCTGACGGAAATAGTGTTGCTGAATTCTTTGCTTAGATACGCTTGGAAGAAGGCGCCTCGAAGACTATTTTTGACGTGATCTGGGAAGGCCTTTGATATATACCATTTCTCTTACTCTGGCTCAGAGGTCTCGTAACAGTGACACTCGAAAGTTGGTGTCAAATTAGAGGATCACCTTTTCAATGAGAGATATGTCTGTACAAAGCGCGATATGTGAAGTGAGGCCTAATTCTAATTGTAAGGTGCTTTCTGAATAAGCAAGTTGTTGTGAGTAGAGGTGAAGATGGTGATTGAGATAATCTCGAACTACGACTCGCTGGGAGTTTGCTCCTCCATATCCGTCCCTGACTTCCCTTCTGTTCCTTCTTCATCCACTCACTCCGTCTCATTCGGAAAGAGCATCTACATCGAGAGAGACGACTTTCAATCTGTCAGTTACTCTTTTTTTGTACTAATTGGCCATTTACAGTTGCAATATCATATTCAATATCTGTTTTCCACTCTAGTAAAACTGTCCATTATATAATATATAAAATTTCTGCATTTTTTTTCATTCATTAATATATATGAGTGACTATCTGAGAGAACCGAGCAATATCACCTATAGGCCGTACAGCGAAAAATAAATTTCTAATTTTAAGATGTCCCTAGGGGTAACTTTTCACGTAGAGTTCGAAAATCGACCTTAGAAAGCCGTATCTCTGACCCCTGATTTTCTGTGGCGCGCCTCAACGCTGAGGTCGGTTTTTGTAAATCGTGAACGGCTGATCCAAACCCCATACATATATAGTATTTCTGAAAGAAATCGACGAGATAAGCATTTTTACTGTTGGAAGTGAAAAGCCAGCTCGTCTGTGATAAAAGTTGTGGTCATTTGAAATTTTAAAATTTTTGCTCAAAAAAGGTTTTTCAATGTGTGTCATTTTAATTATGATTATTCGATTCCTCATGAAAAGTTACCCCAGGAGCCATATTTTCGTCCATTTATTCGTGCTTCAAAGGGGTCTCCTGGATCTCAGAAGAGGAAAGGTAGTGATTTTTTTTTTCAAATATGTATATTTTTAAGACGAGCCACTGTGAACTCTGATTAAAACTGAACAGTTTATGGCTACACTTTGATAGGGCAAAAATAAAGCGCACAAAAAACGGACATTATCTCAAATCGAAAAAATCGATTATCTCAACCTCGATTTTTCTCATGTTTGGGCACATGCTACTTTTCCTTTACGATCCGAATTCCCAATTTTCTGGGAAAATCTAGTAGTACGAACCAACATATGTCAGAAATGTTTGAGCTTCGGCTCCTCACCAACCCGGAAGGTAGGTATATTTTTGCTTGAAAATGCAGAATTATTATTGTCGTGAAAGAAAGAAAATAAATTTTGGGCGTCCTTTTGTGAGAATTGGTTAGATTTTACTTTTATCTAACTTCATCCAATTAAATTACTCAAGCTTTATGCATTCCAGCGGTTTATGAGCAGTTTTCAAAAAAAATAATTTTTCTGGTGTCCAAAAAATCATTTTTAATAGATTGAATAGATACGCCAATTTGCAAGTGCACAATAGCTGATACAAGTTGAAGAAGTGGAATCATGTATAAAATTATCCGATAGCCATCGTAACTTCGATATTATCGTTCGAAACATATTTTTTACAAACGTGAAATTGCATTTTCAAGCAAAAATATACCTACCTTCCGGGTTGGTGAGGAGCCGAAGCTCAAACATTTCTGACATATGTTGGTTCGTACTACTAGATTTTCCCAGAAAATTGGGAATTCGGATCGTAAAGGAAAAGTAGCATGTGCCCAAACATGAGAAAAATCGAGGTTGAGATAATCGATTTTTTCGATTTGAGATAATGTCCGTTTTTTGTGCGCTATATTTTTGCCCTATCAAAGTGTACCCATAAACTGTTCAGTTTTAATCAGAGTTCACAGTGGCTCGTCTTAAAAATATACAAATTTGCAAAAAAAAATCACTACATTTCCTCTTCTGAGATCCAGGAAACCCCTTTGAAGCACGAATAAATGGACGAAAATATGGCTCCTGGGGTAACTTTTCATGAGGAATCTAATAATCATAATTAAAATGACACACATTGAAAAACCTTTTTTGAGCAAAAATTTTAAAATTTCAAATGACCACAACTGTTTTCACAGAGCTGGCTTTTCACTTCCAACAGTAAAAATGCTTATCTCGTCGAGTTCTTTCAGAATTACTATATATGTATGGGGTTTGGATCAGCCGTTCACGATTAACAAAAACCGACCTCAACATTGAGGCGCGCCACAGAAAATCAGGGGTCAGAGATACGGCTTCCTAAGGTCGATATTCGAACTCTACGTGAAAAGTTACCCCTAGGGACATCTTAAAATCAGAACTTAC
>BTRK01000004.1:23412316-23564977 GCA_036245805.1 Pristionchus mayeri | reverse complement strand
GTGTATGTTATTTTTTTACATCTATTATCCACCAAATCAAAAAAATATTTTCAAAGAGCCTAATTTACTTTCGTAATCGTTAGTTTTTTTCGTAATCATAATGAATCCCTAAATATAAGCAGATTATGAGAGGAGGGAAGAGTAAGATTGAGTGCATACGGTAGCATGGTCGATATTGGCAGCACTGCATGGATCCTTCCTTGGTCCCTCTCCCTCGACTACGTCGGACTGGAGGAGGTTGAATGCACATGGCAGAAGGAATGAGTGAGTCTCAGTGTCTCCTTATCTATCCATCCCCACTCCGCCCCTCATAATCCCTCTTTGTCAGCCATTTCTTACGACAATCGAGTGGAGATTATGACATCACTCTCATTCCTCCATTCCCCTCTCCTCTCCAAATAGAGCTCTTCAACCCTTCATCGTTTTCAATCATCTCTTTCCCTCTACTATTCCAATCCATCCGCCCTCACATTCCATATCAGTCCAATTCTTATCCTTCCAATTGGGGGGGGGGGGGGGTAGGATGAGGATTGGCGCCATAGCGTCAGAATCGACTTTCTCTTCCCTCGATTCGTGGAATGAATTCGACCCCTTCGTGATAAGTAGTCACGAGTGTATGCATAAAGAAGAGAAATGCCAATCAGGAGGGACAAAGGAGTCTAGGTACTAGTCATTCCAGTCGAAAGAGAACAATCGCACCATTCAGTTCACAAGACCAATTCTGAATGTGAGAGTGACGATGAATCCATACACATACTCCCCCCCCCCCCCATCTTCACTCACTGCACACGAATCAGCCCAAGAAGTGATCTGCAAGAGATAGTAGCCATTTACTTAATCACTACTCCGCTGAATGATAACAAATCGAGAATTAGTCATATGTAAGAGAACCTAAAGTGTTGGGTAGAGTTGTGAGAGAGCGTTGATCAACATGAGAGTTCACTTACATGCCGCCTAGAAGGTCAATAACAAGAATATTGGATTTGCCTGACGACGTGCGAACACACAGATGAAAAACCCATTGTCGGGATCTATCCTATGGTAGATCCTAAGGTATGGGGTTCGAATCCCAACCTGTACAGTCGCTTAAAGCGACTCGCTTTTTGCCATGCTTCGAGGGAAGTACCCAATAGTATGCAAAAATTGCACAACCTTGGTAAAAGGTTCTGCAGAAATCGGAATCGAACCCATCATACAATGTGATGAAATTTACAACGTCTTAGACAACTGGACCACGCACCCTACCGTTAGGATTACCATGCCTTTTCATCTGTGTACGAAAATAATGAAATGGAACCGAAGAATAATCCCTTATTTTCCATCCTCATTTCCCTCAATGTTCACAAGACTCGCGAGTGGTCTTGTCTTTTGGTCTTCTACACAAGAATCAACTTAAACTGTAATAAATTATTTATACAACAAAAATATTATGCACGTTGACAAGATGGATGATGTAGGATTGGGCGTGAGCAAGGGACATCTCTCTACTGCTTGTGCTTGTTGATCAGAGTCTGTTGATTAGCATTGGGATTATTAAGAGAAGGATAGCAACCTCGATCTGCTGTACAGTGATGGGGTTGCATGAAAGGCTTCTCCTTCTCGAATTGATCCATCGCCAATTCACGAGATTTCTCCCAAGCGAAGAGAAGACTGCAATTAAAAAGTGCTGAGTCCAACGGTTCATTCAATAACGATTTTTATAAAGTATAACTAGTTGTACATTGTGCATGCAGAAAAAGTACGTGAATATTTTCCGTTTGAAACATCCTGCGAGATAAATTAACGAAAATTTTTATTCAGTTGTTCAAATGTTGACAAATTATTCTTTCACATAATTTAAGTGGAAGATAACTCACGCGTAGGTCTTCTTGCAATACTTAAGTCTGCCATACGTCTTGACAAAGAGCAGAGCTACAGGAATGGAGGGCTCCCTCAAATGGATCATGTCTGCATCTACCAAAAGAGGGAGAGGAAGAGTTCCGCCTCCCTTCCTAGTACCATCCTTCATAATATAGCTAGATTCTGTTAAGAAGTTTATAGGGATTCTGCTAATTTCTAATTTACCACTAGGATCCTGTGCTACCACAAAGGATATAGGATTGTTTATTGCATTTCGATAAACGATGGTACTCATATTTCAATCACATTCCGCAATCGTCTGCAGTTAACTCCCCCCCCCCCCCCCCCCTGGAATCCCTGGGATATTTCTCCCTAATGGTCCCCCAGTTCCCATCTGTATAGGGGCATTTTTGGTCCCACTCTGCGGATGAAATATCAGAGGGAGGCGGAGGGAGAGGGAGAGGGAGAGGGAGCGACATACCAATGAGAAATGAGTCCCAGCTTAATCCAAGGGCACAGGATCTCACAGTTGCGAGAAGATCCGATTCCGAATGATGGAGAGGATAGAGCATCGAGCTAATAATAATCGAAAATAATTGATTCCAAAAAAGCTCTACCTTTTCAAGATCCAGAGGGGCCTTGTCCGCCAACGCGTTCAAAACGAAGATCTGAGAAGAATGAGTTGTTAGAGAGGAATATGAAAAGATCTGTAGGGAGGGCTACCTTCTGGGATGTAGTAAGGGAAGAGAAATGATCGGGCGAAGGTGAGGGAGACAGCAGTCCAGCAATCACCTTTCCACACTCAACAATCAGAGAATCATCCGTGAATCTCAAGTAGACACTTTAAATGCTCTCTCATACTTCTCCTACTTGGGCTCCTTGGGAGGCATTCCTTCTCCGTACAACCATTGAGTCACGATTTCTTCCTTCTCCTTCATCAATGGATATCTCTCATACATCGATTTCAGCCAATGCCTCAGTGTCGATTGCCTTGTGAGAGAAGAGAGCGACGTGATCCCTGTTAGGAGTACTCCTCTATACGACATACATTAGGAGGAAAAACACTAATTTTAAATAGGATCACAACCTATTCCCATAGACAACAATGGCCAGCTAATACCGGGGAAAATGGCTGTTGAATCGATGTAACGTGAACACGGCACCCGAAGAAAATACATAGGGAAAAGTGAACAGCCCGAGTTTTACATTGCCCCATGTCGAGGTTGCAGGGCCGTGTGAGAATAACCTATGTAGCTTAGCACCGTACTGATAGTTCGTTTAGCATTACTGGAAAACAATGGTCCGAATTTTGAAGAAGAGGTGAGGTTAGCAACCTGAGAAATTGGCGGGTCTCTCCCTCACTCAACACTTCTTGCTCGAGCCAGAGCAGCAGAGAGGAACCCTGCACAGCAAGGAATTATCTTACTCACAAGGCCACGCGCACTCCATTTCAACATCGTACATTTGACCGAAGTAAGAGATATGTAACACGAATCAAGGCAAATCATCGCCTAACAAGCACCTTTTCATAAGGGATGGAAGAGAATGCATCATCCGGATCGATCCCACCCAGATTAAGACGGAGTTTAGAGTGTTCAGGGAGGATCATCTTCAGAGTCTCATTCAAACTCTGAAAAAAAATTAAAAGGTATGATTATTATGTGTTAAAACGCTGTCTCCGTAAGAACGTCAGATTCCAAAGTGGGAGTGGCACAATCCTTAAAAGTCATCTCCTGAAGCTCAAACTTTATGGTTGGAGTGCCTATGGGTGGGGTACACTGCAGCCAAAAAATTGGACCCAAAGTTGATCTTTGAACTTTGGAATCCGAAATTTTTAAAGTGATTTTAGCCCTGCTTGTTATATATCATTCGAAAGAGCATAAAAAGTTATGCCAGAATCCAAGTTTTCGAGAGCTTGGGAGTAGGCTTTGCTAAACGAGAGATTTCTCGCGAAACCGTCTTTCATTCTCGGTCGAGACAACTCTCATTTCGGTGATCTCGAGCGAGAGCTCATTTGCATTTCTCGGTCGAGAGTCGAGAGCTCTCGCGAAAGCGACTGCCCTGCGAAAGAGAGCAAAATATAAGAATTCAATTTGAAACATATCTCAATTCTTTCATTGGGGTGAGCTAGAGATCGACCACCACAAAGGAACTCGACGAGAGGAATCAATTTGCATCTCTCGCGAGAGCTCTCGACGAGAGTCGACTCTCGTATAAATAAATTCTGAGAGTCAACCGAGAGTCGAGAGGGAAATGTTGTGGAATGATTTTGCCGAGACAGTCTCACCTCTTGTTTAGCAAAGCCTACTTGGGACTCACGGTGTTCATGAAACATGAGAAAAACTGAAAAATCTGTATATTTTCAATTTTCAAAAAAATTAAGTACCACTTTCCAACTAATTCCCCATCGTGGAAATGAGATATATGGTGTAAAATTGTATGAAGAATTCAAATAAAAATATGCCGTAGATGAAATCGGTGCCAGAAATACACTTTTCGACCAAAAACTAGCACGCAATCGTCGACTCAGGTTCGATTCCGCCTGATGGCATGAACTTTAGCCAATTTTTTCTCGCCTTTTTGGCGTCCTTTTCAACATGCATGAACTGTTTTTGATGTTTCATGTTGTATTTGAGTGTTTCTTCCAGTGTTAATATTACAAGTTTCTTTATAGAATAGAATAGTAGGTACACAATTGATAAGATTACTGAATGTGAGACACTGCGAATTTCCACTTAAACAGCAAATTTTCGTACCTAAATAAAAAATAATTGAGTACATTTGCATGGAAAAATACCTTTTCTTTAGTAGCGCTGTTGTTCTATCTGCGGTCACCTTTCCATTATTGTGAGTGAAGGCATCTGAGAATCCGAAGCGTATTATTTTCGCCTCTAGATACTTCATCATGGCGTGGCTCTCGAGGCTGAATTAGCAACTATGAAGAAGAATAAGAGAGGGTGGCACCTACTTTGCATGCTCCATTCTCGTGCCGTATTCTCTTTTAGTCAAGAGCTCAAGAGCGGCTCTGTGAAGGAGGCAAAGCAGGGAGGGAGGAAATGTAATAGACCGAACAGGGCTGAAGACGGAATGGAATCATGCGAGAATGATGAAGAGGATGAAGTGGAGATCGATCATAGCATTGATGAAGGAATATTCGAAGATGAGGACTTCAAGAGTGACAGAGATCTTGTCGAAGAGTCTGGCATGGGCAATCTCGATCAGATCTTCGGCATGGAGCAACCGATTGAAATCATGGAAGAGGAACTCTCTGCACCCCTATTGCGCAGATCACGCCGATATTCAATGCTACTCTAATATGCTTTTTATCGTTCTATTATTTTCTCTCGTTCCCCATTCACTATTTCGTCAAAACATTTAAAGACAATTGCCACATTTAAATAGCAGAACCACTCAAATACAACTTCAAACATCAAAAATAGTTCATACATGTTGAAAAGAACGCCAAAAATGGGAGAAAAAAAATTGGCTAAAGTTCATGCCATCAGGCGGAATCGAACCTAAGTCGACGATTGCGTGCTAGTTTTTGGTCGAAAAGTGTATTTCTGGCACCGATTTCATCTACGGCATATTTTTATTAAAATTCTTCAAACAATTTTACACCATATATCACGGATCTCCTGTAAAAGTGTAGGAAAACGGCCTCGTTTGGCTACTAGAAAATATTGTGTATCTCAGATTTCCATATAACTTTCTTGATGGACACTATTGGGGGTCAGAAGAAGGCCAATCCAGTCAGTTTGGTGAAATCTGCAAATAATCGATTTTTTTGATCTACAACTGGAAATTGACGTATATCAGTCAATTTTTATCGCACAGCTAACTTTTTCCTCATTTTGTTCGTTTTCGAGATATCTACAACTTCGTCAACGTAGCACAAACGGCCAAATCACGTCTTCCTAGCGAAAATTGCGAAAAACTGAATTTCGTGATAAGAATATCGATTTTCTGGCTTCGTATACCAAAAACACAATCGTTTTTATTCTTCCTACGGAATTTCCACACGAAATTAGGGGGTGTCTACGTTGAGTATTTTTCATATAACCTGCTTTGCAATATCGATTTAGTAAGAGAGGGAATGCCTCGTTCTGGACTTCAGTTTTTTGGTCATATCTTGGTTCAAACTGATGCCATCCAGCTCACAAAAACATAATTCGAAAGCTCTCGAGAAGCCGGAAAAGTTTGTCTTAGTGGTCTTAAGCGATGAAATTCGTACTTTTCTTGTTATTGAAGGTAAACCGTCCAAAATGCCAACAAACGATGTTTTTTACTGCTCATATCGAAGAAATGGCCATTATTGAAGAAGTCTTGAACATTTTAGATATTCTAGGCATCCCGTAACTACATTGGTCACTTAAATTACACAAAACTTGGCTATTCTCCATTAGGTGGAAAAAATCCATCCTGCATCACAATATTATAGGAAAAATAAATATCGGATAATATGATGATCATGTTTATTCAACGTTCCAACTAAATATATACAATTTCATAGAACGAAGAATGTATAAAATGTGCAAGACTTCTTCAATAATGGTCATTTGTTCGATATGAGAAGTGAAAATCATCGTTTGTTGGCATTTTGGACGGTTTTCCTTCAATAACGAGAAAACTACGAATTTCATCGCTTAAGACCACTAAGACAAACTTTTCTGGCTTCTCGAGAGCTTTCGAATTCATTTTTTGTGAGCTCGATATGATCAGTTTGAACCAAGATATGACCAAAAAACTGAATCTTCATAAAATCGACCAAGTCCAGAACGAGGCATTCCCTCTCTTACTAAATCGATATTGCAAAGCAGGTTATATGAAAAATACTCAACGTAGACACCCCCTAATTTCGTGTGGAAATTCCGTAGGAAGAATAAAAACGATTGTGTTTTTGGTATACGAAGCCAGAAAATCGATATTCTTATCACGAAATTCAGTTTTTCGCAATTTTCGCTAGGAAGACGTGATTTGGCCGTTTGTGCTACGTTGACGAAGTTGTAGATATCTCGAAAACGAACAAAATGAGGAAAAAGTTAGCTGTGCGATAAAAATTGACTGATATACGTCAATTTCCAGTTGTAGATCAAAAAAATCGATTATTTGCAGATTTCACCAAACTGACTGGATTGGCCTTCTTCTGACCCCCAATAGTGTCTATCACGAAAGTTAAATGAAAATCTGAGATACAAAATATTTCTAGTAGCCAGCATTCTTACACTTTTACAGGAGATCCGTGATATCTCATTTATGCAGATTTTTCAGTTTTTCTCATGTTTCATGAACACCATGAGTCCCACGCTCTCGAAAACTTGGATTCTGGCATATCTTTTTATGCTCTTTCGAATGATATATAACAAGCAGGGCTAAAATCACTTTGAAAATTTCGGATTCCAAAGTTCAAAGATCAACTTTTGGGTCCAATTTTTTGGCTGCAGTGTATTCCACCCATAGGCACTCCAACCATAAAGTTTGAGCTTCAGGAGATGACTTTTAAGGATTGTGCCATCCACCCTCCGTTCTTACGGAGACAGCGTTTTAAGTTCACGCATATCCCTATTCAAAGTGAAAATTCCACCCTAAAAATGAAACAATATTCGAGATGAGTAATATACGACTGACATTGAATCCTTCTCTGGCGTCGAAGAACCTTCTCGCTTTCCCATACACCTTCTCGTTGATCTTTCTCTCCAGATACACTGTGAAGCCCTCGTTCAACCTACAACGTCCCAGTTAATGATGCCATATTTCTCAAGTTGGTTCACAATTCCACCATTCAATGTACGAGTATGATAAATTCAAAACGGCCCATTATTCGTTGCGGAAAGATTCAGAAATGGAGCGATTTGCATGCTGTTGAGAATCTAGATGAAGGTCTTTCCTTCGTCCTTCAATTGCCAACCCTATTCTCCCCTCCCCCCCTCGACTCACCAAAAATGATCCCAATTGGCAGTAGTTACAAGATTACCAGTCCATGAATGAGCGATTTCATGGGCGACCACTGAGACGAGAGAACGATCACCAGTCTAGAGATGAGAGCATGAGAGACGGGTAGGTAATGGGAGAGTTGGGCTCCGCCCCATCCCAAATTTTTCGGATCTCCCTTGGCCTCACGAGCGTTTCGTTTCACAACGCTCACGCTGTGGGGATGAGAGCAACTTGGAAAGCATTTTCATAAAATCTGAGCTGGAAATGTCACTATGTTTAACATCTGTTTTAGGCATGAACTGGTAATACCATCTACGTTACGGACCGATTTTTGGTATGACCATTTCAGATTTGCTGTTGAGAGTCTGCTTAAAACGTTGCAAAAGGCTCGTGAGGCCTCGGGTGATCCGAAAAAGTTGAAAAAGTAAGAAAAATATTAAAAATATAAATTATATATATATGAGAGACTTTCTGAGAACTGAGCAATTCTACCTGTAAGCCGTACAGTGAAAATGAAATTCCTCCTGAAATTTCCCCCTGGGGTAACTTTTCACGTAGAGTTCGAAAATCGACCTTAGAAAGCCGTATCTCCAACCGCTCATTTTCTGTGTCGCACTGCTGATGGGCTATCGCTCATTCGTGAAAAAAGTTATGGCAGTTTGAAAGTTTCAAAAAATCGTCCTAAATTTAGGGAGAGCAGGCGGGTTTCTTCAAAATGCTTCTAAAATAAAACGCGCATAGAATCCGATGATTTATCAGCTGCCGATACGATTTCGACAACAAGAAATTTAAAATTTTGCGAAATAACTTAATTATGGGAATTTACAAAATTAACGCCGAGGCTAAGGTACTGTACCCCTCCGACCTCAACCATGACCGAATTAAGAACTGACTTTTCCTCTATATTAATATATAATATATATTTTTTTATTATTTATTATTCTTCGTTTTTTTGAAATAAAATTATATGAACATATGTTTCTCGAATTGATCTAAATGTAGTTTTGGGAAATATATAACGGGAAATAAGTTTATCTTTGAGATTTAATGGAAACTCGGGTAGAACAACGGTCAAAACAGCTCCGAACGGGCACGGCTGCTCAACGTTAGCATTACTAGGTTATAGAAGGTCTACAGAATTCGTCTGAGGAGCGCAAACGTGTGCTTCTCAAGAAAATCGAAATATCGATCGCGAAACAGTGTAAAAATGCGAAACAGTGCGAAACAGTGTCGAATGTAAAAAAATTTCAAACAAGTCAATATGTGGAATATCTGCGCCTTCATAGCAACATTCTACAAGGAGAATATTGGAGGACCTCTGTCAAACTCAGAAAACCAAAAAATACAAGGTTTATTTAAGCAAAAACACTAGAAAATCGAGGGATGATAAGCGTCAATCGAAAAATGATGCGAGTTGTGGTGTGCACACAACTGTCGGTGGGTACTGTCATCTTGAAATGTGAAAGTGACATAGTCTGCTCTCCCTATCTAAGCCGAGCCATTGTGAAACACTATCAAATCTATTTCTTTGCAAATCTAGTAGTACGTAGGGATGTAAGTCAGAAATTGTCAAACATGTGGCCATCACTATTAAGGAAGGTAGGCATAATTTTGCTTGAAAATGTAAGATTGAGAGGACCGAAAAAGAACAAATTTATATTTCGAGCGCTGTTTTGATCGCATCTATCTAATATTACTATTATACTACTTAGCCAAACCAAACAACTTGTTTTGTATGTATTATTGCGAAATACGCACTAGATTTGCAAAGAAAGTTGGGAATTAGGATTCAGAAAGTAAAGTTGAATGGGTCTAAACATGGACAAAATCGAGATGAATAAATTCGATTTTTTTCTGAATTGAGAAAATGCCAATTGTTTATGCGCGATATTATTGTCCTACCCTAGTACAGTTATAAACTAAATAGATGTGATCGTGTTTCACAATAGCTCGGCTTAGAACTCAATATATTTGAGAAAACATGAAATGCATATTCATTCGGCAACTTGGCCGACCCCCATCAGGAACGAAATTTCGCTTCAAAAAAAATACCTTAGGGGTACTTTTCAACGAGGAATCGAATGAAACAATAAAAAAAGCGTACAAGTATAGCATACAAATTTAAGATGATTTTTTGAAACTTTCAACCTGCCATAACTTTTTTCACGAATGAGCTAGCCTGTCACTGCCAACAGTAAAAATGCTTATCTCGTCGAGATCTTTCAGAATATCTATACATTTATGGGGTTTGGAGAAGCCGTTCGAGTGATACCAAAACCGACCGCCCATCAGCAGTGTGACACAGAAAATGAGCGGTTGGAGATACGGCTTTCTAAGGTCGATTTTCGAACTCTACGTGAAAAGTTACCCCTGGGGACAATTTCAGGAGGAAATTCATTTTTCACTGTACGGCCTAAGGTAAATTCTCTCGGACGGTCTCTCATCATCGAAAAATCCCTGTTTTTGAGGCCAAAAATCGAAAATCTCAGAATAAGCCGAGTTAATTTTTTTTCTGACGTATTTCGACCCGTAGAATTCGAATTTGCACATATCTCCTCACCAAAACGCGAAAGAAATTTTGTAGGGTTAAAATATCGTAATTTTTGGCCAAAAAATCTCGACTTCGCTATATTCTTGTGAAAATTTCGTCGAATACCAGACCTTCGATTTTCCTATAAATTTGCGAGCAGGGGTAAAATTGCACGAGGAATCGAATGAAAAGAAAATTGGATTGTTATCGGACACCATTTTTTCGGGGCATCAATTTTGAACATTCAAATCACCGTAACATTTTTCCCAGATGAGCTAG
The DNA here is from genome assembly GCA_036245805.1 of Pristionchus mayeri. Lineage (NCBI taxonomy): Eukaryota > Metazoa > Nematoda > Chromadorea > Rhabditida > Neodiplogasteridae > Pristionchus > Pristionchus mayeri. The sequence goes on along the minus strand of BTRK01000004.1, from coordinate 23,554,395 downwards.
CCCTTCACTTCCAACATGAAAAATGCTTATCTCAACGAGTTCTTTCAGAATTACTATATATGTGCGGGGTTTCGATAAGCTGTTCACGATTTACAAAAACCGACCTCACCGTTGAGGCGTGCTACAGGAAATGAGGGGTCAGAAATACCGCTTCCTAAGGTAGATTTTCGTGATCTACGTGAAAAAGTGCCCCTAGGGACACATTTTCAACATAGGTTAGTTTATCCTTGTACGGACGTATCTCGGTTCTCTCAGAGTTCCTCTGATATATATATATATATATATATATTGGACGTTATGCACCAAATTCATCAGAGATTTTTCTTTTTGATATTGGGGTATGACGCAATCGCACAGTCGTTGCGTAGTGATGACGCAATCAAAATGTACTTTTTCAAAACGGCATTATTCTTACATGGATTTTTTCCAGCTCGCCAAACTTTCTGAGGTTGGAGTCATGCTCGAGGCCTATCAAGAAAAAAATGTTGAGGTTGCTGCGCGACCGCACATTTTCTGCAGCTTTGCTGCAAAATCGAGGTCGAAAATTCAGATCTCGGCTCCTGCTCAAGCTAGAGACTGGTTCAAGGCATCAAAATGATCGCCATCATGAGTCCAGATGATCCTGAGAATATGAAAACAAAATCTCGAAATTTGCCCTCAGGGCGTGAAAAAACCCTTTTTTTTGCATGGACATTTTTTGGACATTCATAACTACATGGGAAATGTAGGTAAAAATCTGATTTTTGCATAGGAATGTTGAAAATGTATTGAAGATCTGATTTCCAACTTTTTATAGCGATTGGATATCTTTCCGGTTCATAATGTATTGGGAACCAGTTCTCCAATACATTATGAACATTCCTATGCAAAAACCATATTTTTACCTACATTTCCCATGTAGTTATGAATGTCTAAAAAATGTCCATGCAAAAAAGTGATTTTTTCATGCCCTGAGGGCATATTTCGAGATATTGTGTTCATGTTCTCAGGATCATCTGGACTCATGATGGCGATCATTTTGTTGCCTTGAACTAGTCTCCAGCCAGCTTGATTTGGAGCCGAGATCTGAATTTTCGACCTCGATTTTGCAGCAAAGCTGCAGCAAATGTGCGGTCGCGCAGCAACCTCGAATTTTTTTTCTGGATAGGCCTCGAGCATGACTCTAACCTCAGAAAGTTTGACGAGCTGGAAAAAATCCATGTAAGAATAATGCCGTTTTCAAAAAGTACATTTTGATTGCGTCATCACTACGCAACGACTGTGCGATTGCGTCATACCCCAATATCAAAAACAAAAATCTCTGATGAATTTGGTGCGTAACGTCCTACTAACATAATTGAAAAATAATATATATATATAATATACATATATATATATATATATATATATATATATATATATATATGAAAAAGAAAGCTTAAGTCCACATACGTATAAGAAAAATATAGGAAGGGCGACTTGAGGGTGGATTACGTTCACAGTAATCCGACGAATGTGGGCATGTGGGAGTTCGCCAAGTGAAACTTGACAATATCTTCCAGTCTTTAACGAAACCGAATCCATTGAAACGGATTTTTCACATTTCATGACAAGTGGAGTTTGATAGCGTAGAGAACTCCATAGCTTAGCTCATTCTGAAAAATCGACTTTTCCCACCTCTAAATTTAGCAATTTTGCGTCGTGATAAGTCCATTTATTCAAACCTGATCTTGCTGAATTACTGTTAACTTTGCAGTGGGTACTGTCACTAATAAAATATTCACTCCTAGCGATCAGCCTGCAAACATATGCTTGAGATATTTTTCCACGAAAACGTCAGATCAGTGATGTCGAACTTGCACATGTCTCGATTTGGAAAGGTACATTGTCAGTATTGAACAGGTTTGTGTTTGAAAAAAAATATTTGGCGGAATTAAGTTATAATAAGGCGAAAAATTTACTAATTATACTGTGTTTTGAAAATTCGAAAAATCTCAGATTCGAAAATATCAATTTTGTTTATTCACTTAGATATACATTCGTATTAGTATTTTCTGACTTATTTCCTCCAAATAATTTTTTTCAAACACAAATCTGTTCAATACTGACAATGTACATTTCCAAATCGAGACATGTGCAAGTTCGACATCACTGATCTGACGTTTTCGTGGAAAAATATCTCAAGCATATGTTTGCAGGCTGATCGCTAGGAGTGAATATTTTATTAATGACATTACCCACTGCAAAGTTAACAGTAATTCAGCAAGATCAGGTTTGAATAAATGGACTTATCACGACGCAAAATTGCTAAATTTAGAGGTGGGAAAAGTCGATTTTTTCAGAATGAGCTAAGCTATGGAATTCTCTACGCTATCAAACTCCACTTGTCATGAAATGTGAAAAATCCGTTTCAATGGATTCGGTTTTGTTAAAGACTGGAAGATATTGTCAAGTTTCACTTGGCGAACTCCCACATGCCCACATTCGTCGGATTACTGTGAACGTAATCCACCCTCAAGTCACCCTTCCTATATTTTTCTTATACGTATGTGGACTTAAGCTTTCTTTTTCTGCAATAAAAAATCTTGAAACGCATACTCCCAAAAATGCTGCAATTTTTTATATTGTTCAAAAACCGGTTTTTTGAGCTTACACTTTTTATCTTTGGTTATATCTCTTAAGTCGAAACATAAAAGTTTCTTATAATATTTTCCGCACATTTTGAGATCTTTGCCACATCTGTAGCTCATCTGAGAGCTGAAATACAGTAGGGCCGGACACAAAACCGGAAAATTCCTAAAAGCCGGCTCTGGGACCTGTGGCCTAGATTTTTCGAGAAGTTGGTTCTAGTGTATCCTACCACCGTAATATGAAGCAAAACAAAAAATAAAATTCGAAAATTGTTCCCATGCGATGGTGTTTTCCCCCACTGACTCATGATACCCGTGATATATATATATATATATATATATATATTTCAAACCGAAACTTAAAATTATTGTCGGGGTTACGAAATTGCAGCATGGATTCTCCATTCCTCCGTACGGGAAAGTGTTAGGAAGCACAACCAGGTCGTATCTGACAAGTCTTCATTAATATATATATATATATATATATATATATATATATATATATTTATGCTATTTCGTACGAAATAACGTAATAGTTCCTCCCACCTCCCCTCTGGGGATGTCCACTAACCGAACAGTATTTAGGTTACTTAACCGAACGGCAAAGCTTGCATGCGCTCTTTAACTGTAGTATATATTTGAAATTACATGATCAATTGCTACCTTTGAAACATACGAGCATACTGATAACTAAAAAAAAGAATGAGAACGCCTCTAGACTTGTGCAGTGATATGGATTATCCAAAACGGTTATCCCTACTCCCCCTTCGTTCCCTCTCCCGCTCACCTTTTCCACACATACTCTCCACAAATCTCTTCTGCAGCTTTGATGAATTGCTCCGTCTCCATGAACTCCTCAAGTGATTCAATCTCTTTCCATCCTTCGTCACTCCTCTCTCAATCCCATCCATCTTCTAACCTTGGCTGCACTCTCAACGACACTCGGTTCTGCCCATACTGCAGATCGAGGGCCAATCTCTCGCTGCTCCAGTATTCCCACCACGATGGCAATGAGATACGAAGGGACGGGAATAGACTGAATCATATCAGATACAACGGGGGGGTAGGAGGGAGGAGTGAGGCAAGTGGATACAGTACCTGGTCGAATGTGAATACCCAATCCTCCTGTCCGTCCGTATCCTTGCCCGTCGAAATGGCACTCATGAGACAAGTCAGACCCGCAGGCACGGAAACCGAGAAAACGAAGGAGATCATGACAACAACTAAGCTCGGTGGAATCGAAATCAAAATGCGATATTCAGATAAAAAATATTCAGACTATATTAACAAGCCTTACAAAATATTCACTTCTAAAGGAACTTTCCTAGAAGCCTACCAAGCCCCACCCTCTTGACCAAACCCCCTTGGTTGCATAGTGGAGTACCTAGCCTTAAGCAACCGAAATCTGAGCCTAAGCAGTCTAAACAAAACTCTAACAAGGGAATGGTAGGTGCGCACCGTAAAATTATCTGAAGTGGCTTACCAGACCTTGTACTGGACCAGGAATCCATTCTCAAAAAGTGCACATATTAATCTTTGATCTTTTACAATCGGTCGGTCAAAATTTCCAAATGGCTGCTCTCGCATCTTCGGAGATTCCGAACCTTCGGAACGAACGAATTTTCGGAGATTGAAAAAAAAGGTCAAAGATCAATATGTGCACTTTTTGAAAATGGATTCGTGGTCCACATAAGGTTACTAGGGGGGCACTACGCAAAATTAACTTTAAAACTTTAAGATATTTCCGTATCAAGCATGGGGTGTTCGAGGGTGCAGAATTCAATAATCACACTTAAAATTTTGTAATATTTCGTCTACGGTGAGGATTCACAGGTACAAGTAAACTCCGCCCATCGTGGTGTGATGTCGGTTCATTGGGTCATTTGCTCAAAATTTGACATTGTTTTAATTAATTTTTTAATTCATTATTTAGCAAACACATTTCTACAAAAAACATTCGTTGATTACTATTGTCGTGGTATCAGGTTGTGAAATAAGTAATGTTAGATTTTCAAATTTTCGATTCTAAAATACCCCGTCTTTTGTTGCTGCCTGATTATCATATTGTTATTTGTGCTAGATGATTGCTTGGATACCCTTTCCATCGCGCGTGGGCTCAAGCATATCCAATTGGTATCGAGGCCACAGTATGCAGACAAAGCTACATTGACAACATGTTTCACTGATTACATTTCGGTTCAGAAATCCATGAAGAGCTAGGATAGGGAAAATATTACGTCACGTGTGAAAAGTATGGCATACGGATATCGCAAAACAACATGTGAATCTCGTCGGCTGCGAATGGACTGTCAGAAAATACACTCATCTTTTAACTGACCCTAGTTGCACGTCAATAGAAATACTTATCACGGATCTCCGGTAAAAGTGTAGGAACACTAGATACTAGAAATATTTTATGGCACCGATTTTGATAAAACTTGGTTCATGGACATCATTGGGGGTCAGGAAAAGGACTATCCGGTTGGTTTGGCTAAAAAGGCAAATTATCGATTTTTTTGATATACTCCGTCTGAGAAGCATAATTCAGTTCATTTTGCTCGCACAGTGTGCAAATTGAGTGGATTCTGCTCGTATTTGAATACCCTACAAATATGTCAATGTAGCCCAATGAGGCCAGATTCGTTTTACTGGTGAAAATAGCGAAAAACTAAATTTCGATATGAAAAATCGATCATATCTCGATCGATATCCGGAAACCCAAAGCTTTTTATCTCAAATTCGGAATCTCCTGGCCAAATAAGGCGGTGTCTACGTTGATCATTTTTCATATTTCTGTCACCTCACTATGGATTTACTATGGGAGAATCTGGACCGTTCTGGACTTGGTCAAATTTTCCCGATACTGGGTTTTCAGATCGTATCTTGGTTCAAAGTTGTCCAATCGCGATCGTAAAAAATGAAATCGAAAGCCCTTTTTGAGACGGAGAAAAGTTTCTGAGCAATTTTACTCTAAGATCACTTGTTTTCGAGTTATTCGACCATAAAGCCATTGATTGATAAAAATACAGACAATATCGATTTTCTGGCTTCGTATACCAAAAACCCAATCATTTTTATTCTTTCTATGGAATCTCTTTCTATGGACACAAAATTAGGGGGTGTCTATGTTGACTATTTTTCATTTCTCATGTCCATGAACCAAGTTTTATCAAAATCGATGCCATAAAATATTTCCTGGTAGCCAAATGAGTCAATTTTCCTACACTTTTACAGGAAACCTGTGTTATGCTTACCGTGCATCCGTAACTATTGCTGTAACCATCTCAAACGTAGTGAAACGAAAATCACTTTACATGGTTAACTTAAAATTATATTTAGGTGGGCATGTAATACATCTGCCAAAACATGTAGCATTCATCATCCCGACTATGAAATTTGAACATCTAAATTCGTATATTACAAGACTTCCATTTTCCAGGGTTGGTGAAATTTCCTAACTTTTGTGGTTAACTGTTAAAGCTACTCCTCATCTATCAGTACACGAAGAGTGAAAATATCACATTTGACAAAACTTGTATTTCCCTGGTATCCTAAAAGCATGAAGCGATTGGAATGCATAAATACATTGGCCAAGTAAACCACTAATATGTGCCTTCGAGCTTACCTGAGATCGATAACGAAAAGGATTTTTGGCGTGCTCAAACATCATTGTCCAAATCTAACAATACTTTCTTCACAACCTAATAAAATGATTGTGAGATTATTTATTGGGCATTTTCGATTGAGGGTATACGGTATCTGATTAAAGTATGTTCCAAGAACCGCTAGCTTTCGTGATTCATAGCTAAATCATTCCTAAGTTACGTGATTTGGTTCATTTTATAGATTAATACAGGTGAAAACAATCGAAAACTACCATTTTAGACAATATATCTCCTGATTTGACAGAATGGTAGAAATTAGTTTTGATAGGGTTTTGCCCTTTTCGATTTTCCTATTTTTTGCATATAGCTTCTTCATCGAACATAGCACAACGTGTAATTAAAAATAGAGGGCGGCATCATGTAAATCGATACAAACTGATAAAATCAAAAATTGTAAAAATTCAAGCCTTAAAAGAAACATCTTTGCCCTTTTCGATTTCTTTATATTTTTATGGAAGATATTTTAGAGCAAGGACTCTCGTATTTTATACAATTTTAGAGCCGGCACTTCTTTATAATGAAATACAAGCCAAAACAATAAAAAATTCAACGCATACAGTAGCGCCAATAAGTATTGAACCAATTTGTTATTTTGCTATAACTTTTTCGCTGATCTATTTAGCAATTTAGATGTTGTGGTGCTATACGCCAAATCGGTCGAGGAATTCGGTGCACATATTGCGTCATCACGTGCCTCATAACTGATTACGTAGTGATGACGCATTCGAATTTCACTTTTTCAAACAGGCGTTATTCTTACACAGATTTTTTCCAGCTTGCCAAACTTTCTGACGTTGGAGGTAGGGTCGAGGCCTATCCAGAATATAAATTTGAAGTTGCTGCTCGCACATTGGCAGCAGCCTTGCTGCAAAATCGAAGTCGAAAATTCAGATCTCGGCTTTTAGACGACCTAGAGGCTCGTTCAAGGCATCAAAATGATTGGCATCGTGAGTAAAGTTAATCCAGAGAATATTAAAACAAAAACTGTTAATTTGCCCTAAGGGCATGAAAAAATCACTTTTTCATGTGGCCACTTTTTGGAGATTCATAACTATGTAGGAACTGTATATAAAAATCTGGTTTTTGCTTAGTCATGTTCAACATTTTTTATATATATGATTTCCAACTTTTTAGATTGTTTGGATATCTTTCCTGTTCGCGGCGATCGTGTTTCGGAGGTGAACCGTGGTCCTGATAGCATTTATCGTCCCAAATGGTTCAGTGGTAGAGCATCCAACCTAGCGAACACGAGGTTGTTGGTTCGAGTCCTAACCGGCGCAACCTCTTTACACTTTCCGATCTCAAGTACACTTTCCGATCTCAAGTCAACCAAGACTCCAATAAGATATATATTGGATAGCGGCCACTCTCCCGCTCCCGAGGCCCCCTCCCCCCGAATATCTCTCTCGCGCGACTCGAATCGGTAGTGATCGTCTCCTGCCCCCCCCCCCCCCCCCCACCCCTCTCCCCCATACGTTTCTTTTCTTCTCGTCTCTTATCTCGCTATCCCCTCTCATTATCGCACATTTCTGTATCTGATGAAGCACTTACGTGGTGTACGATAAATAAATAAATAAATAAATGACCCTTCGAAAACATATTTGAGAGAAAGTTAAGGAAAACTTTTGTTATTGTGTGTACATGTCCAACACGATATGAAGAACTGAATCCCAACTTTTTGAAATGTTTTAATAACTTTGGGCACAGTTGGAGGGAGGGTGCAAACGAAAATAGCGGGTCAGGGACTCAAAAGTAAATCCGAAAAACGATCGTCGCGGACAGAAAAGGTATCCGAACATTCTAAAAAGTTGGGAATCATATAACTGCAACATTGTGAACATGATTAAGCAAAAACCAGCACAACATCCAAATTGCTAAACAGATCAGCGAAAAAGTTATAGCAAAATAACAAATCGTTTCAATACTTATTGGCGCTACTGTATTTAAATTCCCGCACGGAGCAATTTCATTAAAAAAATTTGACCTTTTCCCGGAAAGCCATTTTTCTTTTCCGGTTTGGTGCCCCCTAGTCCAGTACAAGGTCTGGTAGGCCACTTCAGATAATTTTACGGTGCGCACCTACCATTCAATTGTAAGTAACATTAACCTTCGCTCTAGCAGTCTAAGTAAGGTTCTAAGTAACTTTATATTGAGAAGGGGCAGAGAGGGCGGGGCTTGGTACGTTTTTTTTCTTTAATTTTTTCCCAAAAAAATTGCAAATACCTTTATTGTAAGATTCAAATGCTAAGCATCGCTAATAAGGTGTTTAGTGTACTATCGTTCCAGAGCCGGAACAAAATAATAACTGAATCTGTATATCACGCGTGTCGCGTAAGAATCCATAAACGCTGGCACAATGAAAATATCGAAACCGGGATTGAGCCATCTTTTGATAGCCCTTAGGGTCCCACACAAGATAGCGTCGAGCTTTGTACCGAATTTCGACCTTCAACGATGTGAGACGTCGTCCAAAATTCTCGTTGCCGAAATCTGCCATCTTTGGAGCCATATATATCCTTTCCGAGTGATTTTTCAGTTTAGCTCATGGAGTGATGAATGGTGTGAAATTTCATGGAGAATACGTCTATCTAGTTGCGGGGTCATAATTGAGGTCTACTAATTTGTAAATCGATAAAATTGAATGCCTTTCAGCACAATTTCGTCCCAATGTTAATTCATGGCTAGATGGGGGGCGGACAAAAGCGCAACAACCAAAAGCGCAACGGCACGCCATTCGCCGGAGATTTGATAAATCAACTTAGGAGTTGTTGCATTGTTATCACTATGCCCTATACTACATCACCCTGATTAGATCCTCTAATTAGTCGATCATGAGTTTCGCTAATGACTCATGTATAGGGGGGGTTCATGGTCCAAAAATGCGAATTTGAGTGGAAAATCATGGTTAGATAAACATCAAATACCGTAATCAATCGATATTCCAGATGCCCACGAACTACTGTATCCAAGCAACATAGGTATCGATAGGTTACAGTATTTTATGTTTATCTAACCATGATTTTCCACTCAAATTCGCATTTTTGGACCATGAACCCCTATACATGAGTCATTAGCGAAACTCATGATCGACTAATTAGAGGATCTAATCCGAGTGATGTAGTATAGGGCATAGTGATGACAATGCAACAACTCCTAAGTTGATTAATCAAATCTCCAGCGAATGGCGTACCGTTGCGCTTTTGGTCGTTGCGCTTTTGTCCGCCCCCCGGCTAAATCGCTCGAGCTCGAATAGAGGATTCGAATGATATGCTGAACGACCACTTTTTAGGGGTGCGGCACTGGGAAAAGTGCATATTAGAGAATACCGATATCGAGAAAAAAATTTCCTATAACTAGATTCCTATCCTCACGCGCTCAAGTGGGAACTTGTGTGCCTGCTCTCACATCTCACCTGTGGTCTAGTGGATAACGCATCCGCTTTGCGATCTCTCGTTTTTTGGGGTGTTGGTTCTATTCCAATAATGTTAAAACTTTTGCATTATTTTTTGCAAGAAGTTTCTGTGAATGTGATTTATTCTTGATGATGCTTTGACTGATTAAAAGAAACTAAAAGTTTCTGTGAATCAGTCAATGCATCATCAATAATAAATCACATTCACAGGCACTTCTTGACTTCTTGCAAAAAATTCTGCAAAAGTTTTGACATTATTGGAATTGAACCAACACCCCATAAAATGATAGATCACAAATCGGATGCCTTAACCACTACACCACAGATGAGATGTGAGAGCGGGCACACAAGTTCCTACTTGAGAGCGTGAGGCTAGGAATCTGGTGAGAGGAGAAAATTTTCTCGATCTCAGCATTCACTAATATGCAATTTTCTCAGAGCCGCACCCCTAAAAAGTGGTCGTTCAGCATATCATTCGAATCCTCTATTCGAGCTCGAGCGCGATCTAGCCATGAATTAACATTGGGACGAAATTGTGGTGACAGGCATTTAATTTTATCCATTTACAAATTTGTAGATCACAATTATGACCCCGCAACTTGATAAACGTATTCTCCATGAAATTTCGCACCACTCCATGGGCTAAACTGAAAAATCACTCGGAAAGGAGATATATGGCTCCAAAGATGGCAGATTTCGGCAACGAGAATTTTTGGACGACGTCTCACATCGTTGAAGGTCGAAATGCGGTACAATGCTCGACGCTATCTTGTGTGGGACCCTAAGGAGTGCTGATAAACGCATTTAGGAGTAGGGGTCGGAAAATGTGCCAGCCACTCCCTGAATCTATTCGATTCTTACACGACACGCGTGATATTGATTTATCCTCAATTTTCCATTTTATATCTGACTGTTAATGAGCACAATACGAATTGATTAAGCAAAACAGATAATTCGAGGAATCTTTTAGCTACGTTTGATAAATCGTCAAAGATTAACCGATTGCAATAATAAGTGGAACGACTTATTTTCTTACAATACTATGCGTACCCTTTTCCCGATAACTTTTATATCTCTTGTAAAAATTTCAACTTGATATATCGCATGATTGAAAAACTGTGGCAGACATAGTGGGCCAAATTTCCGGCGATACTGTATATGTATTCCCTATCATATTGTAAAGTTACTGTGAACTTGACTTAGACTGCTTAAGCTTGGGATAATGTTGCTTAGAGTTTTGCTTAGACTGTTTACAATTAGGCTCGGATTTCGGTTGCTTAAGGCTAGGTACTCCACCGTGCACCCAATGGGGTATGGCCAACTCTGGTATTTTTTTCCCAGTGGAGCCCCAGTACTTTTCCCAGTGGGCAGTGAGGTAGGAACCAGTGGGAGCTTTCCTGGGAAACCACTAGGAAGGGTGGAGACCCTGGGGGACCGGTGGGAGAATTTCTAGGAAACTACTGGGAAATGTGTCTGGATGTCTCTTACTGTAGCAATGAGAGTGTGATTGCAAAATTATATTTTACCTGGACAGTAACATCTGGAACTATAATGTGGCAAAAATAGAAACCAACAAGTCTAACATAAATACAATAGATTGAATCAACGTACAAAAGGATCATCAACGATAAGACTACTAGAATGGAAGTAGGCAATAAATCTTAATCTTACAAGCGAGATTTTCGGAGCCATTACAACAGTAAGCAGTTCCCTCTCCACGTTGCACATTGGGCTCGTATCGCCTTCGCTTGGCAGCGTATTCGTTCCGAAAAAATTGGAGTCAGGATTACCACATGATACGCTCTTCAGAAATATTGGAGAGCATCAACATCATCTGTTACAGGAGCTAGGCTGGTGCAAAAGGTTTTCTCCAATTCCCGATTTAATACGATTCGTTTCCCTACTGCGCAATTCAGAGAGAGGTAGAACATATATAGAGGCGCTGCAATCTACAGGGTGTCCAAAAAGTATTGTTACACTTTTGAAACGCAAATTTTTTTATCATGTAGGTCGAGTTGTCAAAACCTGTAATAACACGTTTGAGCCCACCCTTCGGTGCGTTGAGGGAACCTACTAATTAGTTTCCCATAGTCATGGTTCGTCCAAATCGCTATCGTCAAACTATTATCAACCTTTGGACCCTCGGCGACCCCCCAGATTCCATCAGGAGGAAGCTTCGTATTTCCCGAATGACAGTCTATCGCACCATCTCCCGTTTCAAGCAGTTGGGCACTGCGAAGGACCGTCCAAGATCAGGAAGACCCAAGACCGCTCTCACTCAGAAGAACAGGAGAATCGTGGAGAAGAGAGTGAATCGCAATGCCAAACGATCCATCAGGAAGATGGCTAAGGATCTCAAGATCTCCAAAGGATCCGTGTGTGCCATCGTTCATTCTCTTCTCAAGTCCTACCCCTACAAGATGAGAAAGGGCCATGGCCTCACTGATGTCCACAAGCAGAAGCGCCTGGAGAGATGCAAGCTGCTCCTTCAGCGGGCCGATCGTGGGGAGCACTTGACTACCGTTTACTCTGACGAGAAGCTGTTCTCAGTCGAGGAGGTCTACAACAGTCAGAACACCAGGATCATCGCCAAGTCTCCTCAGCAAGCTGACGCCAGAGGTAGAACCATCTCTCGCATTGCCCACCCCCAGGCACTGATGGTTTGGGCTGGTGTGTGCTCGACGGGCAAGACTCCTCTCGTGTTCGTGGATCCCGGGGTCAAGATCAACAAGGAGTACTACACCAGGGCAATTCTCCAGAAGGCCCTTCTCCCCTGGTCCCGCTCCCACTTCAAAGGGGCTCGCTGGACCTTCCAACAGGATTCAGCGCCTGCTCACTCGGCAAAAGTGACGCAGGCATGGTGTCGCGCCCATCTGCCCGACTTCATCTCGAGTGAGGAATGGCCCTCGAACTCCCCCGATCTCAACCCTCTGGACTTCAGCATTTGGTCAGTGTTGGAGAAGGAGGCCTGCTCTACTCGCCACAAGAACCGCGATTCCCTCAAGGCAGCCCTTCTCAAGGCATGGGAGAAGATCGACGTCCCTTACCTGCGGGCCGTCATCGACTCGGTCCCTCGTCGTCTCAGAGAGGTCATCGCGGCCAATGAAGGCCAGATCGAGTGATCGTGCATTGTTATGTTCATATGGTCACTGATAAATACTGTGCCCCGTTTGAGTTGTCTATGTTGCTTTTAAAGAAAGATACATGGTTTTATCCGTGTAACAATACTTTTTGGACACCCTGTACTACTATAGGGTTTATTCTAAATGGCACATTACTTTAACTTATACAAATGGCAGTAACATAAGATGGGTGCACTTACCTCAAATCAATGAATACTCCAGTAGAATTGAAGTGTGAAGTAAACACGACGTTCGACGAGCAAAACGTATTGTTCAAATTCTGGGAAGAAAACGCCCACGCAATCTAAAGAGAACTCGCCTTTCACATCGAGATTCCATTATTACAGTTGATTGATTGGAAACTTCTCTATTGCACTGAACAATATTAACATCTGCAACTGCAAAAATCAGAAACGCCACCGGATCCAGAAATACAACGCGATCAGATGTGTGTAAATCTAACGAACGGAGCATTAGAACGTTTTTGGCGTCTATCTGAGGTCAAGAGGACTCAAATGAAACCCACGAGTGGAGATCATACGAAGAGTGAACAGAAATAATAGATAAACATGGCGAATGTACTTGAAAATCGATGAATTAACAAAAATGAAATTTACCAAGCGCTAAAAATGCGCAGATTGCACGCGAAGTCGCACGCTTTTCCCTAGGAGACTAGTGGGAACTTTCCTGGGAAACTAGTGGGGAGATATCTGCCCTCTTTCTCCTCTCTCCGATCCTGGGAAACCACTGGGGGAGCATGACCACGCCCACTTCTACTGGGGCCCCACTGGGGAAAAAATACCAGAGAAGAGGGTGGGGTTTGGTAGGCTTCTAGGAAAGTCCCAATTTTTCGTGAGGGGTCAAAGGGGGACTCACTTTAGCCTCGTATGTTGATTTTACAGCTGGCGTGTCTTGACATGGGACAATCGAACGAGCGTGAATAGCCTAGACATAAATTACTTGTGAGTTTTTTGGAAAAATTTTTTCCTAAAGGCAAATGATCAAGTTATAAACATGTATGCGAGAGGTGCCTATCGAGGCTACTAACCCGTACCCCCCGCACCGCGTGCCGCTTTCTATCGACGGCTGACCCTATCGAGGCTACTAACCCGTACCACCCGCATCGCGTGCCGCTTTCTCTCGACGGCTGACCCTATCGAGGCTACTAACCCGTACCCCCCGCATCGCGTGCCGCTTTCTCTCGACGCCTGACCCTATCGAGGCTACTAACCCGTACCCCCCGCATCGCGTGCCGCTTTCTCTCGACGCCTGACCCTATCGAGGCTACTAACCCGTACCCCCCGCATCGCGTGCCGCTTTCTATCGACGGCTGACCCTATCGAGGCTACTAACCCGTACCCCCCGCATCGCGTGCCGCTTTCTATCGACGGCTGACCCTATCGAGGCTACTAACCCGTACCCCCCGCATCGCGTGCCGCTTTCTATCGACGGCTGACCCTATCGAGGCTACTAACCCGTACCCCCCGCATCGCGTGCCGCTTTCTCTCGACGGCTGACCCTATCGAGGCTACTAACCCGTACCCCCGGCATCGCGTGCCGCTTTCTCTCGACGCCTGACCCTATCGAGGCTACTAACCCGTACCCCCCGCATCGCGTGCCGCTTTCTCTCGACGCCTGACCCTATCGAGGCTACTAACCCGTACCCCCCGCATCGCGTGCCGCTTTCTCTCGACGGCTGACTCTATCGAGGCTACTAACCCGTACCCCCCGCATCGCGTGCCGCTTTCTATCGACGGCTGACCCTATCGAGGCTACTAACCCGTACCCCCCGCATCGCGTGCCGCTTTCTATCGACGGCTGACCCTATCGAGGCTACTAACCCGTACCCCCCGCATCGCGTGCCGCTTTCTCTCGACGGCTGACTCTATCGAGGCTACTAACCCGTACCCCCCGCATCGCGTGCCGCTTTCTATCGACGGCTGACCCTATCGAGGCTACTAACCCGTACCCCCCGCATCGCGTGCCGCTTTCTATCGACGCCTGACCCTATCGAGGCTACTAACCCGTACCCCCCGCATCGCGTGCCGCTTTCTCTCGACGGCTGACTCTATCGAGGCTACTAACCCGTACCCCCCGCATCGCGTGCCGCTTTCTATCGACGGCTGACCCTATCGAGGCTACTAACCCATACCCCCCGCATCGCGTGCCGCTTTCTATCGACGGCTGACCCTATCGAGGCTACTAACCCGTACCCCCCGCATCGCGTGCCGCTTTCTATCGACGGCTGACCCTATCGAGGCTACTAACCCGTACCCCCCGCATCGCGTGCCGCTTTCTATCGACGGCTGACCCTATCGAGGCTACTAACCCGTACCCCCCGCATCGCGTGCCGCTTTCTCTCGACGGCTGACTCTATCGAGGCTACTAACCCGTACCCCCCGCATCGCGTGCCGCTTTCTATCGACGGCTGACCCTATCGAGGCTACTAACCCGTACCCCCCGCATCGCGTGCCGCTTTCTATCGACGCCTGACCCTATCGAGGCTACTAACCCGTACCCCCCGCATCGCGTGCCGCTTTCTCTCGACGGCTGACTCTATCGAGGCTACTAACCCGTACCCCCCGCATCGCGTGCCGCTTTCTATCGACGGCTGACCCTATCGAGGCTACTAACCCATACCCCCCGCATCGCGTGCCGCTTTCTATCGACGGCTGACCCTATCGAGGCTACTAACCCGTACCCCCCGCATCGCGTGCCGCTTTCTATCGACGGCTGACCCTATCGAGGCTACTAACCCGTACCCCCCGCATCGCGTGCCGCTTTCTCTCGACGGCTGACCCTATCGAGGCTACTAACCCGTACCCCCCGCATCGCGTGCCGCTTTCTCTCGACGGCTGACCCTATCGAGGCTACTAACCCGTACCCCCCGCATCGCGTGCCGCTTTCTCTCGACGGCTGACCCTATCAAGGCTACTAACCCGTACCCCCCGCATCGCGTGCCGCTTTCTCTCGACGGCTGACCCTATCAAGGCTACTAACCCGTACCCCCCGCATCGCGTGCCGCTTTCTCTCGACGCCTGACCCTATCGAGGCTACTAACCCAACCCGTACCCCCCGCATCGCGTGCCGCTTTCTATCGACGGCTGACCCTATCGAGGCTACTAACCCGTACCCCCCGCATCGCGTGCCGCTTTCTCTCGACGCCTGACCCTATCGAGGCTACTAACCCGTACCCCCCGCATCGCGTGCCGCTTTCTCTCGACGGCTGACTCTATCGAGGCTACTAACCCGTACCCCCCGCATCGCGTGCCGCTTTCTATCGACGGCTGACCCTATCGAGGCTACTAACCCGTACCCCCCGCATCGCGTGCCGCTTTCTATCGACGGCTGACCCTATCGAGGCTACTAACCCGTACCCCCCGCATCGCGTGCCGCTTTCTCTCGACGCCTGACCCTATCGAGGCTACTAACCCGTACCCCCCGCATCGCGTGCCGCTTTCTATCGACGGCTGACCCTATCGAGGCTACTAACCAGTACCCCCCGCATCGCGTGCCGCTTTCTATCGACGGCTGACCCTATCGAGGCTACTAACCCGTACCCCCCGCATCGCGTGCCGCTTTCTCTCGACGGCTGACCCTATCGAGGCTACTAACCCGTACCCCCCGCATCGCGTGCCGCTTTCTCTCGACGGCTGACCCTATCGAGGCTACTAACCCGTACCCCCCGCATCGCGTGCCGCTTTCTCTCGACGGCTGACTCTATCGAGGCTACTAACCCGTACCCCCCGCATCGCGTGCCGCTTTCTATCGACGGCTGACCCTATCGAGGCTACTAACCCATACCCCCCGCATCGCGTGCCGCTTTCTATCGACGGCTGACCCTATCGAGGCTACTAACCCGTACCCCCCGCATCGCGTGCCGCTTTCTATCGACGGCTGACCCTATCGAGGCTACTAACCCGTACCCCCCGCATCGCGTGCCGCTTTCTATCGACGGCTGACCCTATCGAGGCTACTAACCCGTACCCCCCGCATCGCGTGCCGCTTTCTCTCGACGGCTGACTCTATCGAGGCTACTAACCCGTACCCCCCGCATCGCGTGCCGCTTTCTATCGACGGCTGACCCTATCGAGGCTACTAACCCGTACCCCCCGCATCGCGTGCCGCTTTCTATCGACGCCTGACCCTATCGAGGCTACTAACCCGTACCCCCCGCATCGCGTGCCGCTTTCTCTCGACGGCTGACTCTATCGAGGCTACTAACCCGTACCCCCCGCATCGCGTGCCGCTTTCTATCGACGGCTGACCCTATCGAGGCTACTAACCCATACCCCCCGCATCGCGTGCCGCTTTCTATCGACGGCTGACCCTATCGAGGCTACTAACCCGTACCCCCCGCATCGCGTGCCGCTTTCTATCGACGGCTGACCCTATCGAGGCTACTAACCCGTACCCCCCGCATCGCGTGCCGCTTTCTCTCGACGGCTGACCCTATCGAGGCTACTAACCCGTACCCCCCGCATCGCGTGCCGCTTTCTCTCGACGGCTGACCCTATCGAGGCTACTAACCCGGACCCCCCGCATCGCGTGCCGCTTTCTCTCGACGGCTGACCCTATCAAGGCTACTAACCCGTACCCCCCGCATCGCGTGCCGCTTTCTCTCGACGGCTGACCCTATCAAGGCTACTAACCCGTACCCCCCGCATCGCGTGCCGCTTTCTCTCGACGCCTGACCCTATCGAGGCTACTAACCCAACCCGTACCCCCCGCATCGCGTGCCGCTTTCTATCGACGGCTGACCCTATCGAGGCTACTAACCCGTACCCCCCGCATCGCGTGCCGCTTTCTCTCGACGCCTGACCCTATCGAGGCTACTAACCCGTACCCCCCGCATCGCGTGCCGCTTTCTCTCGACGGCTGACTCTATCGAGGCTACTAACCCGTACCCCCCGCATCGCGTGCCGCTTTCTATCGACGGCTGACCCTATCGAGGCTACTAACCCGTACCCCCCGCATCGCGTGCCGCTTTCTCTCGACGGCTGACCCTATCGAGGCTACTAACCCGTACCCCCCGCATCGCGTGCCGCTTTCTCTCGACGGCTGACCCTATCGAGGCTACTAACCCGTACCCCCCGCATCGCGTGCCGCTTTCTATCGACGGCTGACCCTATCGAGGCTACTAACCAGTACCCCCCGCATCGCGTGCCGCTTTCTATCGACGGCTGACCCTATCGAGGCTACTAACCCGTACCCCCCGCATCGCGTGCCGCTTTCTCTCGACGGCTGACCCTATCGAGGCTACTAACCCGTACCCCCCGCATCGCGTGCCGCTTTCTCTCGACGGCTGACCCTATCGAGGCTACTAACCCGTACCCCCCGCATCGCGTGCCGCTTTCTCTCGACGCCTGACCCTATCGAGGCTACTAACCCAACCCGTACCCCCCGCATCGCGTGCCGCTTTCTCTCAACGCCTGACCCTATCGAGGCTACTAACCCGTACCCCCCGCATCGCGTGCCGCTTTCTCTCGACGGCTGACCCTATCGAGGCTACTAACCCGTACCCCCCGCATCGCGTGCCGCTTTCTATCGACGGCTGACCCTATCGAGGCTACTAACCCGTACCCCCGCATCGCGTGCCGCTTTCTCTCGACGGCTGACCCTATCGAGGCTACTAGCCCGTACCCCCGCATCGCGTGCCGCTTTCTCTCGACGGCTGACCCTATCGAGGCTACTAACCCGTACCCCCCGCATCGCGTGCCGCTTTCTCTCGACGCCTGACCCTATCGAGGCTACTAACCCGTACCCCCCGCATCGCGTGCCGCTTTCTCTCGACGGCTGACCCTATCGAGGCTACTAACCCGTACCCCCCGCATCGCGTGCCGCTTTCTCTCGACGGCTGACCCTATCGAGGCTACTAACCCGTACCCCCCGCATCGCGTGCCGCTTTCTATCGACGCCTGACCCTATCGAGGCTACTAACCCGTACCCCCCGCATCGCGTGCCGCTTTCTCTCGACGCCTGACCCTATCGAGACTACTAACCCGTACCCCCCGCATCGCGTGCCGCTTTCTCTCGACGGCTGACCCTATCGAGGCTACTAACCCGTACCCCCCGCATCGCGTGCCGCTTTCTATCGACGCCTGACCCCTTCTGGAGAACGCGAGCCGTTTTTTGAGCCGCCATACTTTTCACTTTTTGAATTCTGACAATGTCCTCTCCAACATTTAGCAACTCTTTTTATTTTCCAAATGGATCTCCCATCACATGCCCCCGTTTGGTAATTCAACCAAATTTTAAAAGCTCGGCGTAAGTAGGATTTGTTCGTCTGGGAAATATGCAATTTAACTTAAAGGAGGAGCCTCAGCAACCGCATGCGGTTAGAGAAACGAGAGGGTCACTCTCTTGCCTCGCGCGCTCTCTCGCTCGTTCCCTGAGCAATTTCCCCTGATGTCCATGGCTGGCAATCGGCCAAGTTGCGATAACTCAGTTCAGAGCAGAGATAAAAACGTGAAAATTTCAGAATCTCTTATCGTTGGGGAAAGCTAGGAAATGAAAGAGTTTTGAAAAGCATGGAAATGAAAGAGTTTTTTTAGTTTTGTCTTTGCTCCTCCTTTAACGATACCTGACACTGGGAGAAGAGAAATGGGCCCTTCTGATCCGTGGTCTGCTCAGGAGAGAGGAATTGAAGAGCTCTCGCAGAGGGAGAAGTACGATACGAGATTGCAAGGGAACCGCGTTGACCCTTGTGGAAGGAGGGAATGGAGATGGAGAGACGATCGCCCAGTGCATCATTCATCTCAACCAAAACCTTCACTGCATCCCCCATTGAATGGTACCTTCTCATACTTGAATGATGTCTCCTCTCCTTTCCACAGTACTCTATCCACACTTAGATCTCTCGCATCGAGTACTACCTCATTACTCTCCGTCATTGCTTCCACTTCGTGTTCTACTTGTCCACTGATTATCTTATCTTTCATCGAAATCTGAAAATATAACACGTTTTCACATATTCAGCAATTCTTATCTCCAATACATTTGTTAGATGTGAACTAAACGGTGCCACATATGTCCACTGCGTGTTGCAAGTACCAGCAATATTGGGTCGGAAACACTCGCGAGACAACATGCGGCACTGGTATGGAAGCCCGGACCACCAGCAAAGGCATTGTCCTCCGGTGAAAAAAGTTTATCCATGCACTTCTAGAAGCCCAGATCGGGGTACCGGTAGATACTCTGGTATTTCAGCCATATTGGGGGACCAAAAATGCCCCCATTGGGAGGGGAAGTGGGGGACCATTAGGGGCATTTGTGGGGGACCATTAGGGGAGAAATATCCCTGGGATCCCATTGGGGGGGGGGGGGGGAGATTAGGGGTGGTTTGGGGGGATTTTTTGGGATCCCATTGGGAGGATTTACCACCTAGAACCCCTTCGATTTGGTTGGGATCCCATTGGGGGAGCATGGACACGCCCACTTTGGCTGGTCCCCCAATGGAGCTGAAATACCAGAGTATTAGACTGATGCTGTTAGAGTGAATCCTTACGTTTAATTTTTAATTGAGACCAGAGATATTCTTGTTTTTAGGGATATGATAGCCTAAAGGTAGGTTTTACCGGTCTGGGGATACCCCTGATGCCTTCATCGGTACCACGATCTGGGCTTTTATGGCAATGCGGGAACATAGTAACTAGGGTTCCCTTGATGGAATTGACTCCGGAATTCCAATAGCGAGGACAAAAGAGTGGCGTAATTCCATTCCTCCCATTCCCCTCGCGCGGAGCGGTGGAATGGAATTCCAAAACTTTTCGAATTCCATTTGAATAGATTACTGGTTTTTCATTGATTTTCCTCACTATTTCGACATTTTGCATAACGGAATTCCATTCCAATATAGAATTCCATTTCGAATGGAATTCTAATTGCACACCGCTCGTATGCGAGTTCGAATTTGGATGTGAGTGGAGGGTTTTGGAATTCCAATAGTCAAATAATTCCATCAAGGGAACCCTAATAGTAACCCTTTCCTATGAGGGAGGCTGGGCGACTGCCCTGCCTCTGGAGAGATCCTTTTATGGACTGGTCCGGGCCATACATTTTCATTAACCTCGGCGAAACAATATAAGTGGCCCCCATTCCCTGGGATGGCAATATAAGTGGCTACCAATGAGGTGATTTGTTATCGGCGCCCCACAACGCATCTTTTGAGCCTATTTCTAGATCGGGCAGACTAAATTATGTTAAAGTGGGTACCCTCGGAGTCCGAGGGTATGAAAATGTATGGTCCGGGCTTCTATACCAGTGCCCAACATGCTACTTTTTTTCTCTCTTTCTCTCACCTCTCGTCGCCTTCCCTTGTTGAATTCCGTGTACTGGAGAGTTCAGATGGTGTTCAAAAGTTGGACCGCATTTTTCAAATAAAACATGGGAGACAGTAGGAGGTGGGATACCATAGTATATCATCTCTCTATTTCGAATGATCTCTCGTCGGTCAGAGAGAGAGAGAGAGAGAGAGAGAGAGAGAGTACGCGGTGCTCCTGCGCATCATGAGAGGGAAAAGACAAGAATGGGGAGAGAGCGCGCTCTAGTAACCGCGGGTTAGAGAAAGAGCAGAGGAGAGCGAGAGGGAGAATGAATAGAGCGAGAGAGCGTGGCCCGACTCCTGAACACTTTAAAAGATACCTAACAACCATTAAATTTTCGGGCGTGCCTGAACACGCCCACTTTCTTGTTTTTGCATACTGTACTCTCACACTCCTTCTGACGTGATCAGGCGCGCACATAAATTCAAATATTTTCATGGTTATTGGGTAACTTTAAAGCACAGAGTTCGCGGTTTTGAGCCCTCGCGGTGTATGTTCTCAAATTGTAACAGATAACTTTCATGTACGTAGTTTACTAGACATTATGGGAATAGTCAAAGCTCAAAAAACCAATATTTATGAATTTTTTAAAATAAGTTATCACGCATATTCTGACAGAATGTATGAATTTTTATAGTGAAGTGGTGAAGCCGTAAAATCGAAGCTACCTAAAAGACGGCTCTCGGAATTTCAAAAGTTCAAAAAATCATAAAATGCTTCACAGTTGAGCTAGAAAGTCCTTCAAACAAGCAAAATGACCGCCTTGACGAGTTCTTCAATTCATCTGTTGAGGACGTTTTTGAAAACTCAATTTAAAATATAGATAAATTGGAAAAAGCGAATTGTGGGTTCCAAAAAGTTGTTACCCTTAAAAAATTTTCCACGATTTCCACTTTTTTATTTCAAAATCAGATTCTCCGTGCAATTCTAGACCAGGGATATTGATTTCAGCTCTTTTGAATGTTTTCCCGGGAGGCTTCAGCGTTGGAAACACCAAAAACCCGCTGTTTTTCGAAAATTCAAAAAGTTCAATGATTTGCCATTTTCACATTTAGGCTTTATCAGCGCTCCAATGACAACCAATTTGCTTAGGATTGACTATTATCACACTTTAAGAAGATTGAAGTAATTTCCAGAGAAAATATTTTATTCCGAAAAAATCAGGATTTTTTAGCATTTTCCGAAAATAACTGAAAAAATGCGGCGATTTTTTTCATCAAAAAGAGCGCTTAATTCGCTCACAGGTGCTTGACCAGACCCAGTAATGTTACTTTCAGCCAATATAACCACTCCTGATCCATCAGTATAGAAATGGCAATTCATTGAACTTTTTGAATTTTCGAAAAACAGCGGGTTTTTGGTGTTTCCAACGCTGAGGCCTCCCGGGAAAACATTGAAGAGCTGAAATCAATATCCCTGGTGTAGAATTGCACGGAGAATCTGATTTTGAAATAAAAAAAGTGGAAATCGTGGAACATTTTTTAAGGGTAACAACTTTTTGGAACCCACAATTCGGTTTTTCCAATTTATCTATATTTTAAATTGTGTTTTCAAAAACATCCTCAACAGATGAATTAAAGAACTCGTCGAGGTGGTCATTTTGCTTTTTTGAACGACTTTCTAGCTCAACTGTGAAGCATTTTATGATTTTTTGAACTTTTGAAATTCCGAGAGCCGTCTTTTAGGTAGTTTCGATTTTACGGCTTCACCACTTCACTATAAAAGTCTACGACCAGGGATACATCAACTGTTATTGCGTCGATAAGATTAGAGCCGTTTGGTTTTTTTGTTCCCATGCACCTGCGTCCTCTCAGAATATCTGTGTTATATCATACTTTCCAGTCGAGTTTGGTGGATCGAATGAGCACATCAAGATGATTGGCGAATGAAGAGGGATCGGCCATCTCACAATGAGTGGAGAGAGCTGCAATGGACCATATGTGTATGAGAGGGACGAAAGGAATCACTCCGAGACACAGCAGAGCGAGTGAAGGGAAGCAATCGATTGAAGAACGAAAACATCTCGAGCAGCAGCAGGAAACAACTGCCATACAATCCAATGATATTATCTATACCTATATATAAATTTATATAAAACACAGTGTGGTCGTGCCTGTCCGGATTACGAAATCGGATGGGAGAGGGAGAGCACGGCCCCCGGAGCATCGACATAAGGAAAATGAAAACGTCCGCAGGCATCAAGGAAAAGACGCGCGCTTTCAAAAAAGTACAGTCAGAATTGCCTGAGAAGCCTGAGTTGCAACTTGAAATGCCTGATTGTCACGTTACGCGCGGTGCGAACAGTCTTTTGTTCCGTTTAGCGAGCAAATTCCACAGCATAATTTTTACAGCTCGGACAATTTTCAGGATAGCTCCCGGACGTTTTTGCTTTCCTTATGTCGATCTTCCGGGGGCCGTGGGAGAGGGAGAGGGAGAGAGTGCGTGCGTAAACAAGATTAACCAGTGATTGCGAAACCTATCCCACTAGCGCGGGAGCCCCGCCGAAGGCGGGGGCGCAACGGAGCTAGCAGATAGTTATGTGGTCTCTCAACCAATGTCCGCACAGACCATATCAATCAACAGAATCAACTATTTACTCGCATTGAGAGAGAACATACAATGATAGTATCACGTTGGTCGTATTATGAATGAATGAATGAATGAATGAATGAATGAATGAATGAATGAATGAATGAATGAATGAATGAATGAATGAATGAATGAATGAATGAATGAATGAATGAATGAATGAATGAATGAATGAATGAATGAATGAATGAATGAATGAATGAATGAATGAATGAATGAATGAATGAATGAATGAATGAATGAATGAATGAATGGAATGAATGAATGAATGAATGAATGAATGGAATGAATGAATGAATGAATGAATGAATGAATGAATGAATGAATGAATCTATACCTATCTATAAAGCGCAGTGTCTGTCCGTTTGACCGGATGCGAAACAGTTGCGAAATGGGGAGGGAGAGAGATCGCGCGTCAACAAGTTGCGAAACGATTGATTGTGAAACCTAGATATTCCGCTAGGACGGGGCCCCCGCCGAAGGCGGGGGGCAGCCGGACTAGTGAATGAATGAATGAATGAATGAATGAATGAATGGTTGGATACGCAATCTCGGTGAATGTTATGAAAGTTATCTTCAATTCACATTTGAATAATATATTATTGCATCTATTTATGAAATTAAGCGATTAATTAGGAGTGAGAAAACATAATTTGATCTCGTCACATCCGAATTCATCCAATTGTTCCTTTGAGATCTCTTCCAATATGAACGCATCTTCTACTCTTTTCATAAACATTTCCTGAGCTTCGATTGTTTCTCCTCAAACGGAACATTCGTAATTTTTTTTAAATGTTCGAAGGTTAATATGAGGCGCCTAAGAATCGTACATGCCCGGCAAAGCTCAAAAATATGAAACCCTGTGCTTTGGGGCCATTTAAAATGCTGAAAACGGTGGTAACATTCATTTTCCCCAGAGTAGCTTATGGCTCCAGACAACGTCGCATCAAAAACATTCTCAAATATGACGTTGCTCTCAAATGTGCTAAAATTGCGCGAATAAATTAGTTTTTCCAAACTTTTTTTCATGAATTATCAAAATTAGTTTTAAAAAATACATATCTTCTCAAGCGCAAAAGTACTTTAAAGGAGGAGTAAAGTCAAACGCGCGCCCCCTTGATCGAACCGGCGTAACGAGAGGATTCAGAAACTACATTTTCTGCCGAATTCGTGCAGCGAGTTTTAAAATTTTACTGATTCCCCTCCCTTCCCTCCTCTCTTTAAGACTCCCTGTCAGCTCTGTCACAACTCCACACTCTCTCGCATCTCACGCGCATTTAATGGGATGCATTCACGTTCAGGACTCAGTTCATTTTGGCTATTTTAAAACTCAACATACGAAATCGGCCAAAAATACAAATTCTGAATCCTCTAGTCAAGCCGGTTCGATCAAGGTACCTTACTAATTGTAAGGGCACCTTGCCTTTGAGAAAAGATATAAGGGGATTAAGGACCCATTCGAGAAACAACGAACTAGTTTTTGAGTTTTTTCGTGTTTTTGTTGAGTTGTAGTTAGGGACAGCGGCAGCAATTTTTAAAAGCTTTCATAAAAATATTTTAGCAGTGTGAACCTACGGTATTGGCCATGACGAACAGTTTAGAAGTGAGAATTTCAAAATAATATAACAATTTAAACAAATACTGATACTTTTAAAATTTCGCCTTCGACCACCGCACACCGATTAGAGTTGGAGTGCATCGGTTGTCATATTTTTAAACTGGTTTTTGCATCATTTTGTTTTCTTATTTATTTTTATATTTCTAGGTGGAGGAAGGTTAGTAGGATGCAATGGACACAAGAAATTTAACTGGGCACGCCAGAATAATGACAAAATGGGGGGAAGGTGCTCGAACAGTGTCTGATTCGGGCAGGTTTATGGAAAAGAAGAAGTTCTCCGAACGATCATCGGTCATGACCCGTGCCTGGAATAGGTAGGGGAAGGTTAGTAGCATGCAATTGGCACAAGTAAAATAACTGCGAAATTAATGAGAAAACTAGGGAAGAAACCAAAGTACTCGAAAAAATGTCAGACTCGGCCCGGTTTTTGTCAAAAAAAGTAGTCGTCTGAACAATCAACGGCCATGACCCGTGCGTGGAATAGGTAGGGGAAGGTTAGGAGCATGCAATTGGTACACCATAAATGGTGGTGTGCACATGTGATGGACGGCAGAAACGACGGGTCCCTAGTTGTAGTAATTGAACGTTGGTTATTACACTTATATTATTACACTGTAATATTTGATCGCTCGTTCAATTATTACAAACTTTTTTTGAAACTTTTAAAAATGCTTTAAAATCATATTTAAAAAAATAAAAAATTTCAAACAAAAATTTGTAACAAATTGAACGAGCGAATAAATATTACTTGTAATATTTGATCGCTCGTTCGATTATAACAAAATTTGAACTAGTTCGTTGTTTCTCGAATGGGTCCTTACCACCCCCCCCCTTATATATTTTTAAAGAAGGGGTAACATGAATGAATGCTAGGGAGTCCCACCACGAAGATATTGCGCTCGCAATGGGAAACTGTAGCGAATTTCCCACTAGAAAGAGGCAAAAAATATGTGGAGCGAGTGAAACATAAACGAACTAGCCACTACCCTGCGCTATCAATGAACTTTGCGCGTTTGTAAATAGCCTCAGACCTGTCTGTGAAACTTCGGATAAAGTGATTCATGATCGGGCTGCCGGCTTCTATTACACACTCATACTGGATAATTAAACAAATTTTCAAATTTTTCGTGTTACTCCTTCTTTAAGACTCATTTTTAATAATTCCTGAAAAAATTAACTACTCCGGTTTTCCGACGCAGGATGCGCGCCACTTTTGCGAAGCGGTGCGGACACCTTACAATGCCACCTCGCAAAAGTATTCCGCGCAGCTTCGTGAAAGTTGCGGCGCCGCTTCATGTAAGTAACGCGGCAGCTTCGCGAAGGTGGCGCATGGTCCGCGCCACTTTCGCGAAGCTGCGGCGTTGCTTACATGAAGCGGCGCCGCAACTTTCACGAAGCTGCGCGGAATACTGCGCGGTGGCGTTGTAAGGTGTCGGGTGTCCGCACCGCTTCGCAAAAGTGGCGCGCATCCTGCGTTGAAAAATCGGAGTAGGCGTAATCAGCATGAAAATCTAACCAGTATTAATACAGCCCCATTCACGGCCCCTAACTCACCGACAATCGTGACCACCGGTCCGCCTAACTCCGCCCACTAGAAAATACTGTAATTTTTTTTTTTTTTAGAAAATTAATTTTTTTTTTTTTTTTTTTTCTGTGTTTAGTGTCTTGAAATTTGAATTTGCGTCAATTATGATGCGCAAAAGCCATTCCAACGCTGTTCAAATTCAAAAATATTGCCTGATTAAGGGCAACACGATGCCTGATGTTTGAATTTTTCTGCATGAGACCCATTAGGCGGACAGGTGGTCACGAATGTCGACGAATTAGGGGCCGTGCCCATTCATAACTACAAAATTAGATATAAGTAAATAAATAAAATTCTTACCTAAATCTCTCACTTCATACGCCAGTAAAATTTTGTTTGCATTCACTTCTCTCATAGTCTTGATTAGCGGTTCGATACTTGCCTTGTAATAAACGCAATCAATTACCAGCAGCAAATCGATTGAAACACCCTAAAGGAAGAGAAGAACATCTCGTGAACATTGGATAATGTATTACCTTGATGCGCCCCTTCCCCAGTCCATCATTCCAATCCAATCCTTCGATCTGTACATCTCCTTCAATCTTCTCTCTATTCAAAAGAGTGTTCTCCCTAATGAGATCCAATCGATCCGGTAGATCAGTAGCTATTACATTTCCTCCGAGAACTCCGCACACGACAGAGACGGCACCCGTGCCAGATCCCAAGTCGAGGATCTAAGAAAATATCAATTTCGCATATAATGGAAAACTACCTGCTTTCCCTTGACTAGATGTGTATTTCTACTGAGAAAATATATAGCGACCAGTGCAGAATCCCAAACGACTCCATTCACATCTGAATTTAAGAATAAATAATTTTTCAAAACAAAATTACTACCGTACCCGACAAAAATAACTGCTTAATCTGCACATGCGTATCTCCCACATCAATAAGACGCTCGTTTGGCATTTCAAATGATTAGAGATTAAGAGCTTTGCGAAGGAGAAAGGTACGACCGATGACCAAACTTCTCGATATGTACAAAACACAACAAAATTAATTAATCATTTAAAACATATTAGACATGATGAAAAACTTCAATAAAATGAAATCGATATTTTTTCAGTCGCTGTCTTCATCTGAGGTCACGATCTGCTTCTTCTGTTGTTTCTTCTGACGAAGATCCTAAAATAAATAAATAAATTATTGAAAAAGGAATTTATGTCACCGAATCGAACCGAAGTAAACTATGCAATTCGTGAGCGTAAATGCAACAGATACAGACCAATATCATGAGATGAATATTCATTAAAACATACAGAATCGTCAGAGTCCGCATCGGAATCCTTCTGCGCATCTTTCAATCTCCTCTCTGCATCGCTCTCATCTGAGTCCGATGCTCCGATTAGTGGACGTTCGTATCTTCCTCCCTTCTGATACGATCTCTTGATGGCATTCAGCGACTCCTCATCTCAAATACGATATTGATGCTCACATTCTTCTATCGAGAAAATGACATAATTTGCATAACTTGTCCAATATTTGGGAATAGAACCACTAAAAAAAAATCCATAATTCAGTGCTGTTGTAGAAAAATGAATAAGAAGCCTACCCACTTTTAAGATTACGTGACCTATCGCTACAACCACTGTTCGCATGTATGAACCTCGTTTTGGATATCAATTTCCATATAAGACCATAAAAGATACCCGAATCCTCTCTTCCTTCCAAGAATGAACTGGATAGTCCCGAGTATCTTCCTTTCATTCGCGATCTTCCCTGTGCCGTCTCCCTCCTTATAGCAGCTCTGAGCGCTTCCTCTTCCTTACGAACCGTTTCCTAAATTAGCTCATTGAGCACTAGCCTGTTTGAGCACCCGTCTTCGGCGGATGTTCTCGTGTTAGTGGAACGTGTTTCGCAACCACCTGCGACGTCACTTGTTTACGTGCTTCCACTCTCATTCTCCCGACCTATTTCGCAATCATGACAGACACGAACACAGACAGTGTGCAGCAATAATTCGCATTCCGGAATGCATCCATCCTTATTTTTTTCGCATAAATCATGGGCGACAAATATAGTTATCATGTGAAATCGTTCAGCAGTATACCCTGGATCCGAATGAAAATAAAGCATAAAAAATGCCCACATCAATTTCATTCACTCAACCAATCAATTTATCACGTCTATCAAGAGTGAGTGGATGAAAACCCGTTATTATGAATTTTCCGGTATTACATCTTGCTTTACTGTATCCGATGCTAGGTAAAAAACAAATGGAGCAAAATTGTGTCAAAGAAAGTTGACAAAGGGCCATGCATCGGAGCGGATTAGCCACGGCGCCAAGCGCCGGGGCATTTTTGACCGGGAAACGAGAAATTCTCACGGTCGGTTCCAGAGGAGCATAACAGATTCTAAATGCAAACTTTGAAGTATCTATCATAACCGGAAGTGCTTCAGGCAGACTCCACTTTTTATATGTTTCGTGGCGTCCCTGGTTGCGAGAGCATCATAGAGAGACGTGCAATCTCTTTCGTACCCTTTCGTATAGTTCATTGAACATATCTCGAGGAGTATCATATTGCCACTCAGCAGGGATGATCTGAACTTGGTGCAATTTTTTGAATGAAAAACTTTTCGTACGTCTAATGCAAATTTGCAAAATGAGACTACTGTGCGATAGCTCAAGAGCAAGTCTCCAAGAATGACTGAGGGGTCCAAGGCGCTAAAGTTGGCCGTTTTCGAGATACGTCGTAAAACGAATTTATTGGAACTCTGTGGAAGATGAGAGGACTCGCTCCACAGTAAATCTGTGAACGAGTTTTTTCGCATCATATATCGAAAACGGCCAACTTTGGCGTCTTGGACCCCTTAGTCAGTCATGGAGACCTGCTCTTGAGCAATAGCACAGTAATCAGATTTTGCAAATTTGCATTCGAGGTAAGCGAGATGCGCGCCGAAAAGTTATTCGTTCAAAATTTTTTACCAAGTTCAGATCATCCCTAGAGTTGCGATATAATTCTCCATATGACAAATGGGTAACTCGGGGATAGGGAATCCGAATCAAGCATTAAGACCTTTTGATCATAACAACCATGATAATAACATTTTCTCATCGGAAAACTATTTTTCTGTACAATACAATATGAAGGTGTAATTTCCGCAACTTAAAAATTAAAGGAGACCTGTAGGCAAAGTTTAACTTTGGACACTTTCACAACCATGGCCTAGCTCCTTTTAACGATTAAAGGCTCCAAAAAATACATTAATATCTCTAATCCCACTATGATTAGTTGGCTGAGTTCCATGGACGGTTGTGGGACAGGGAAGTGCGCGAATTCAAATCACTTGAATATCTGTCAAAAGACATTTGGAGGGAATCGAAACCGCAACCTTCCGATCACGTGACGGCTGCTCTACCACTGAGCTAGCCACTGATGGTTGCGTACCCCACGGCAATTTTTTCCAACACCCCGTTGAGAGAAATGGTCCCTTTTCAGAACAAAATAACCACAAAAAGTGTTCCTAAGCATAGAAAGTATATAATTTCTGTGTTTAGTGACAATGCTGCATATTCCATATTCGCTAGAACAGAAGGCGTCCTTCGTTAATTGATAGTTAGATGATGTTCCGGAAAGTAGAAAATGGAAATTTAACATTAATTAGTGATTAAATTGTAATTTATGAGAAAATCAATACAATAAACCGATAACCGTATAGCTAAAGTTGCCTGAGAATTTGAAAAGTACCATTTTCAGGCAACAATTTTCAAAAATATACCGTACCTCAGGAAAAAAACATTGCACCGTGCTACAGTACCTACACCTGTTTTAGCGGATCATTTTTTTCAGGTGTGTTGGCGAAAATATTACCGTGTATCCTCCTATATCGCGGTATGGTCTTCGGAGTGTGGAAGCTCCCTTACACTTTCTTCAATCGATGTGGCCATTCACCGAAACCACGATTCAAAGATTGTGAAATATTCACCTGTTTTTCTGCGTCTGGATTTTTTCCAACATTTGATATCATCTTGACTTGACCTGACTTCCGAGTCTTCTCAGCCATGGTCAGAGTCATCTTAAATAATCAATGCAGTTGTCAATATACTCCACCCTCCCCCCCCCTCACCTTCTTGTGTGTAACACTCTCCGTCGAATGAGGCCGCAGGTTTATCTTCGTATTGAATACTGCTTGGCCCACTAGACCTTGTCCCTGTAACATATTAGTAACCATCTAAACAATTCGAATACATATCAAAGGATATCTGAGAAAATTAGTATATTCCTGCAAGGCAAATATAGTATTTCCAAACCCACATTATTTCATTTTTCCTATCCCCCCCCCCCAAACCATCCAAAGGATATTTCCTCACTAATAGTTCCACACAAAAACTCTCCAATTACTTTCGATATATCACCTCCTGTAAAAATGCAGGAACCGATGCGACAAAAAAAATTTTGGATCATGGATTTCGCTGTAGACGCTGTAGACAAAATGAAAGAACTGAGACCACTTTTGGATACCTCTCCAGGGGGTCATCAACAATGACTAAGGGGTATGAAACCCTAAAGTTAGCCGTTTTCGAGTTACGGAGTAAAAACCATATTCAATGGATCACACAGAGAGAATTGCATTTTCTACAAAAAAAAATATTACGAGTCCTAAATCTCCCAACTGAGTTATATGATACTCCACCTTCCACGACAAACGAACTATGCACGTACCCCAATCTGGGGAAGGGAAATCCGAATCCAAAATAAAAATCTAGTAGATACAAGGTTATAGTGGACTTTGGGACCATTCGTCTCGAAATTCTGAAGAAAAGTTCAATACAACTTGTTTTTACTCCGTAACTCGAATACGGTTAACTTTAGGGTTTTATACCCCTCCTCCCACGACATATCACGCGTGTCGCGTAAGAATCCAATAAACGCTGGCACAATGAAAATATCGAAACCGGGATTGAGCCATATTTTGATAGCCCTTAGGGTCCCACACAAGATAGCGTCGAACTTTGTACCGAATTTCGACCTTCAACAATGTGAGACGTCGTCCAAAATTCTCGTTACCGAAATCTGCCATCTTTGGAGCCATATATCTCCTTTCCGAGTGATTTTTCAGTTTAGCTCATGGAGTGGTGCGAAATTTCATGGAGAATATAAAAAATGAAAAATGTCCATCAAGTTGCGGGGTCATAATTGCGATCTACAAATTTGTAAATCGATAGAATTGAATGCCTTTCACCACAATTTCGTCCCAATTTTTATTCATGGCTAGATCGCTCTAGCTCGAATAGAGGATTCGAATGATATGCTGAACGACCACATTTTATGGGTGCAGCACTGAGAAAATTGCATATTAGAGAATGCCGAGATCGAGAAAAATTTCTCCTCTAACACGATTCCTAGCCTCACGCTCTCAAGTAGGAAGGGGTGTGCCCGCTCTCACATCTCACCTGTGGTGTAGTGGTTAAGGCATCTGCTTTGTGATCGATCATTTTTTGAGGTGTTGGTTCAATTCCAATAATGTTAAAACTTTTGCAGAATTTTTTGCAAGAAGTCAAGAAGTGCCTGTGAATGTGATTTATTATTGATGATGCATTGACTGATTCACAGAAACTTTTTGCAAAAAATAATGCAAACGTTTTAACATTATTGAAATTGAACCAACACCCCAAAAAACGAGCGATCGCAAAGCGGATGCGTTAACCACTACACCAGAGGTGCGATGTGAGAGCAGGCACACAAGTCCCACTTGAGAGCGTGAGGCTAGGAATCTGGTAATAGGGAAAAATTTTCTCGATCTCGGCATTCTCTAATATGCAATTTTCTCAGTGCCGCACCCATAAAAGGTATCATTCGAATCCTCTATTCGAGCTCGAGCGATCTAGCCATGAATTAAAATTGGGACGAAATTGTGGTGAAAGGCATTCAATTCTATCGATTTACAAATTTGTAGATCGCAATTATGACCCCGCAACTTGATGGACGTATTCTCCATGAAATTTCGCACCATTCATCACTCTGTGAGCTAAGCTGAAAAATCACTCGGAAAGGAGATATATGACTCCAAAGATTGCAGATTTCGGCAACGAGAATTTTGGACGACGTCTCACATTGTTGAAGGTCGAAACTTCAAACAGTAAAAAATCATATCTCGTTGATCTTTCAGAAGTGCTAGCCACTTGCGGGGTTTGGAAGCACCTTTCGCGAATCACATAAACCGATATCCGAACTTTGGCGCGAATGAGCAGGTAGGGATACGGACTTAAAATATCAATTTTTTCAGAAAAATCATTTCGGGAAAAATAACTCGAAAACTTTTTTGTGTGATTGGAAGAGAGACGTCACAATATGGGTTTCCGCTGCGTTCCCCTCAATATTTTACGTATATTTTGTAGCAATATTAATTGAATTGCTAATGGAATAATTCTAACCGAAAAAAGGGGAAATAGTGAGAATGACCCGAAAACCACTTTCCCGAAATCTCACCCGGACATGTTTCCGAGATTTTTTTCCGAAAAGGAATTTTCGAGTTCTCCTCTTCCGAAGTCCAAAACGTGGTATTCCGAATTTTTTTCCCGATGTCTTATCACCCGTAAAAAAACAGCTGTACCGATTTTGAGCATAAGTTGGAAATCGTAGTACCATCCCATCTAAATTATTTCAAATATGGTGTGGTAGAACTAAAACAAATATAAAAAATCATATCGGTGGCAGAACAGAAATATTTGTACCTGTCGTATGTATAAATGATTGTGGTCATTGACGTCCATAACTTGAACGTCGAACACCTCGTTCCCCAGATGCATCGACATCCTGCAAAATGCAGATATTAATATAAAATAAACATAAATACAACATTCTCTGTAAAGATGGAACAATCCCTAGGAGGGGGGGGGGGGGGCACAAGGATCCAAAATTGTCGTATCGGTCTAGAACATTGGGCTGGTAGCATTGATGGATAGTGTATTCTTCCACATAATTGAGAGTACGGTAACTTAACTTTTTACCTTACCAAATCGAAAATTAAATGTCAATATTGAGAGGCGTGTTATCAGAGGTCTTCTGAGAGAATGGATGAAATTCAGACCCTCGAATTACAAAAAATCAAACTGCCTGAATCGGTGTCCCGTTTAAGGATTTGATGCCCTCGGACGGTCAAAAAAAAATAAGGCCTTAGCAAGCTGAACAAATGTTATGTTGGTTGTATTATGATCAAACATTAACGAAACATTTTTTTTTTAAATTTTGGCAAAATTGAGAGCATCCGAAAAAAAAAATCACAAAGTGCCCCGAGATCTCTACGGATTCGAATTCTAGGGACTTTTTAACTCCAGGAAAAGTTGTTTGACCTATGATATCGAATTGTCAATACTGTTTTTAATAGCGTCGAAAGTGTGATTTCGGTGTTTTTCAAACTTTTGAACTTCCGAAAGCCGGCTTTTAGGTTGTTTACAATGTACGGCTCCGAAAAATAAAATGGAACATCCCTGACCTTAGATGCATCAAACCCTTCAACGGGTTCCTGTTTACTTGCGATCTCTTTGAAGACCTCTGAGATGACACCGGTTGCGTAAGAATCGAGCAACAACATGAAGGACCTGGCACATCGATTTTTCAATAACTTGTGGAAATGGGTTCTCGAGGATGCTGATCATGATGGGCAACGTCATTTTGAACTAACTCGACCGGTTAGGCCAGGCTGCATGTAGGCTGCATAACACGTGTTCATAACTCGAAAACGGATTGATGAAAATACATGCAATTTGGATAGCGTTCATAGAATACTAAGAACAATATTTTAATGCTAAATTCGCATTGTTACATGATACACCATTTAAATAAAATTTTGGATTTCGAATATAAGGTCGGGGCTAAAAGCAAGAGCGGTACGGTAAGATGCGCCTTGATCATGGGATCATTTTTCGTATACTATGTACGGTATTATAAGTTGGCGCATTTTAGTTACACTCGATTTTGTGACGTCATTTTCAACTTTTCGCCGCGCGATTGGCGTGGAGAGTGGGAAATGAAAACGAATTCAATGGGAGTTCATTGTCATTTCCCATTAACTGCGCCAATTGCGCGGCGAAAAGGTGAAAATAACGTCACAAAATCGAGTGTAACCAATAAGCGCCAACTTATAATACCATACATAGTATACGAAAAATGATCCAATGATCAAGGCGCATCTTACTGTGCCGCTCTAGCTTTTAGCTCCGACCTTATATTCGAAATTCCAAATTTTATTTAAATGGTGTATCATGCAAAAATACGAATTTAGCATTAAAATCTTTTCCTTAGTCTTATATGAACGCTGTCCAAATTTCATGAATTTTCATCAATGCGTTTTCGAGTTATGAACACAACGCAATATGCAGCCTGGCCCAGCCGGTCGAGTTTGCTCAAAATGAAGTTGCCCATCATGATCAGCATCCTCGAGAACCCCTTTCCACAAGTTATTGAAAAATCGATGTGCCAGATCTTGCTCGATTCTTACACAAACGGTGTCATATATCATTCGAAAGAGCATCAAAAGTTTAAATCATTGTTTGTGTGCAGATTGGTGCATTTCCATGCTAATTATAGGTAATTATAACAGGTGCACGGCCCGTTAAACAGTAGAAAAAAGAGTCCGGTCAGACAACCGCGTTGCGTCCGTGACGCAGACCAGTTCACGAATAGAATATTTCGTTAGGAGTGCAGTAAATACGGTAGAATTTGTCTTACGCGTTGCGGCTCTGACCCGCACTCTCTGACGGGCTGTGAGGTGCATTCCCTCACAGTTTTCCGGATGGGAACTAATGAAGGTGACATTATTACGGAAAATTTTCATGACCATGATGTCACATTTTCAATTCCCTATCAAACTATTTAATTTAAATCACAAACTTCGAACAACAATTATGTGCTGCATAAACATTTCACCATCGGAACCTCGATACGATGAGAATGCACCTAATTAGCATGGAATTGCATCAATCCGCGCAAAAACAGAGATAGAAACGTTATTTCGAACGAAATAGCATAAATATATATATATATAGATAGAACTTTTTATGCTCTTGCGAATGACACGTCTTTCAATATTGACATTACATTTTCGATTTCTGTAGGTCAAAAAGTTGAGCTACCGTACTCCCACTTCGGTGGAAGAGTATCCTATCCATCGATAAACTTCTATAAAGATACGAAATAAAATTTGAATTCTTGTGCCACCCTATTCGTATTTTTAAAGAGAACGCTTGTAAAAAGTATGATACTAACGATCCATCACTCCACTTGACCATCTTGGCATTGCTTTCTTTCATTTCTTCTCCATCCTCAGTTTCGAAACTCCGCCACCTAATCGTGTTCTCCACCTTCAAATTTTAATTGCAAGAATAGTGTACCGAATCTTCGAAATGCGAATTGAAACCGAAAGAACGGGACTGTCAGAATCGACCATGCAGTCATACATGATCTTTGTTAAATCCGTCTAGCAAACGAGACCTCTAGGGGAAGTATACTCTTCTGTCGATTCATAAATCATTCAGCATCATCTTTCCATTCGTCACTCATCATTCCAGAGGCAAGTAAAAATATCACGCCATTCACGAGAAAATCGAGCTGGGGCAGGGAATGGAGGGAAAACCGTGAAATGGGTTCTAGCCGGATTTGGGCATCCTGAGGGATGTCTCACACTCCCCCAATGTCTCATTGTCCAGATTTCATTTTGGACTTCATTGCTCCGGGCCGGACCTTGGCACCTCCTTCTTTGAGAGCTAATATGCCGATTACAGTGATAGATAGAGCAAAATTTACCTCAGAGTGACCCCGGTTCATTTTTCGAGCTCTATCGATCTATCTAAATCAGATTATGAGAATGTTCATTTAAATCATGCTACATTCAAGGTCACTTTTCTCGAAAACTAATGGAAAGGAGCAGCTATAATTTTAAGAGTGAATGCATCTGAACGAGAGCTGTCGAATGAGGTGCTTGCGCCGAAAATACGGACACGGCTGTGAAACTTTCGCCTGTTAAACTTTCCGGGATCGTTTGAACTTTCTTTTCCACAGACAATTGCCACTTACACAGCTCTCTTCTGAGCGCGCGGCCAAGAATGATCGTTGTTCCTAAGAATTATCTGTGGAAAAGAAAGTTCAAACGATCCGGGAAAGTTTACATGGCGAAAGTTTCACAGCCGTGTCCGTATTTTCGGCGCAAGCATCTCATTCAACAGCTCTCGTTCAGGTGCATTCACTCTTAAAATTATAGCTGCTCCTTTCCATTCGTTTTCGAGAAAATTGACCTTGAATGTAGCATACTTTAAATTAACATTCCGACGATCTGATTTGGATGGATTGATAGAGCTCGAAAAATGAACCGGGGTCACTCTGAGGTAAATTTTGCTCTATCTATCACTGTAATCGGCATATTAGCTCTCAAAGAAGGAGGTGCCAAGGTCCGGCCCGGAGTAATGAAGTCCAAAATGAAATCTGGACAATGAGACTTGGGAGGTGAGACATCCCTCAGGATGCCCAAATCCGGCTAGAACCCATTTCACGAATTTCCCTCAATTCCAAAGACTGGCGATTTTAGCTCGATTCTCTCGTGAATGGCGTGATATAACCGGACATGTTTAAATAAATCATGGTCCAATGTTATCCCATGTCCATTTTTAGTCAGAATGTACGACTAGTAGATGCCAATGAGAATAGTACCTTCAATTTCAATCGATTTCTTCCCTCGGCATCTAACGCATCATCATCATCATCTTCTTCGTAATACGCAGGGTCGAAAGGGCGCTTCGCAACAGAAAGGAAATTGGGAAGTCGGACGAACATGGGATTGTGTGATCCAATGTCCATATTCACCTTAAAATTCAGAACCGACATTAAAAAGTTTTCTTTAATGACATAAATCATGGGTTCATACTTACAGCCACTCCTTCTCCTTCGATAATAGTCGGGGGTATATCGTCGTCCGAGTCCTGTTGCTCAGCATCATCTTCTTCTCGATCTCTTTCATTTTCATCCGATTCGTCTAAACATGTGTATTCCTTTCATAAATGATCTGCTACATACCTTTTAGAGAATCTTTTCCAGCATTTCTCTCACCATCTGAAGAATCGTCTCCAAATAAGTTATCCTCAAAATCAGAAATGTGGTACGAAAAAAGTGAGTTGTATACGTTTCCCCTGGCATGGCCCGTAATTTGCTCGTCATCCAATTCTTCCGACGAACTTATCCCGCGCCTCTTGATAGGGGATGAATCGTCGTCTAAAGTAATTGATGGGCAAATTAGACGTGCATAACTCACCAGATTCTTTCAATGTTCGATGCAGTGGAGAAGCCGAACGGTGAGAAGGTGCAGAATCAGAGTCATTCCCATCGGCTACCGGACCAACGCCACGTTCGCTAACTTCCGAATCAGAAGAGCTTGATGACATTCCTCAAGACATTACGAATGAACACAAATTACTATAAATCCGTTGCACACACGCAGTGTGTATCCATAAAAATTTAAAATAAATTTTAAGATAAAAATTTTTAAAAAAACAAAATTTCAAATTTTATCACTGAACCGGAAAAAAGCGTTCCAGAAACTCCGGTTTTTCAGCGCAGGAAGCGCGCCACTTTTGCGAAGCGGCGCAAAAATACATAAGGAAAATGAAAACGTCCGCAGGCATCAATCAAAACGCGCGCGTGTTCAAAAACAGTACAGTGAGATTGCCTGATTGTGCGTGAAAAATCCTGAAAATCACTTAATTTGTAGGCAAAATCACGATCACTTTGCGATTCGACAGTTCATTTTTTTATTTTTTCTAAGTTCATGTTGAGAAATGTTTCACCATTTCTCTATATTATGTGGCTTACTTTTAATAGGGATTTCTCTTTACTCTGGCAATGAAAAAAACCGCTTTACAAATCTCCACTACTGCGTTTAGTGTGAAATTATTTTACAGCGCACGGACGTTTTCCAAAGCCCTATGTCGATGCTCCAGGGGCCGTGCAGCCACGCACTCCTCGTTTGCACACTCTTTCCGCTTCGCAAAAGTGGCGCGCTTCCTGCGCTGAAAAACCGGGGAAGAAAGGGAAATCGCTCCATCACGGCGGACTGAAAACCGACCCGGCTAAAAAATCTTGGCTTGAGATTGTCAATAGGGAGGGCAACGGTGTTTACGAATGAGCAAAACAATTAACAAATTGGTAAGCAATTGAAAGCTATGCCTACCCCATTTCGACTTTTCACTTTAGTTTTGTAAAAAATATTTTAATTAATTAGAAAAACATAAATGAATGATAAGCAAAAGGCCGACGCTTTCAGTCCAAGTGGAGCGCATCGCAAGTCACGTTTTTACTAAAATTATCGCAAACTGAAATTCGGTTGCGTTGTAAAACTTCATGATTGAGGTTCAAAAATTTTTTTTATTATGTTAACGGTACTCCGACAGCAATGAAACATCGCTTAATAATAGAATGAATAGTTTAATATTGGTAGAACTTCAGAATCAGTTAAGATTACGATACCGAGAACTTTAAAAATCATTTAAAAAGAGGACGACTTCTGTATATTTCTGTTTTTTTGCCATAAATTGGGAAATCCTGCTCTAAAACAAATATCAAAAAATTTCAAATATACGGAAGTCGTCCTCTTTGGAAACACCGAAAATGCATTTTCACAACGGTAAAACGCTCAATTTTGACAGCCTCATTCTCTATTATTTGATATTTATATTTATTTTTATCGTGAAAACAATTTTTTGTGATTGATAATCTACTTAAACTAAGGAAATGACGCTTCAACAGTTAATTCTGAAAACACATGTATTTTCGGTCGCTTCGTCCTTCTCCAATTCTGCGATATGTCTCTTCTTGCCATGCTTGGTGTTCTTTAAATATGTGTTCATATTCATTCCAATCAATAAAATAGTTTTAAAATCTCATTAAATATTTTTTAAAAATGTTTTAAAATATTGAAAGAATTTGGCTTGAAAAGTACGGTAGTTTCAAAGCAAAAGCGTCGGAAGGAGGCAACCAATATTCCGTACTCAAAAATTCGGGCTGCCGTCCCACGGCATGATTTTTCCCGACTTTTTAAAAACATGTCCCCGGGGCCGGAAAATTCACACGACTATTTTCCGGATACGCCGTACAAGTCATTTCTTGAGTACTGTAGTTTTCTGCTTGAAATTGCCTGATTTCTGTACGATTTCGCTTGTAAGTTCCTGATTTCGGTATGTCGTTCAAAATGATTAGTTAGCTATACGGTTTTCGATCACTGATTACGATAGTTATTGATTTTTCTCTATTCATTGATTTGTTTCATTAATATTATTTTTTTATTTGTTAAATTCTTTTATATGATATTCTTATACTATTTTCACTAAACGATTATTATTTTGCGTTTTTGATTGATACATTTAATTTTAATCGTGAGGGACGTGTGATATGTGAAACTATTAAAAAATAGCCTATTGAAGACGAAGGAGTGAGTCTTTAATTGTTTTGCTATTGTAAACACAAGTGATCGCTAAATTTAAGATCTTTAAAAGAATGAAAAATGATAAAAAGGAAATGTGTTTTTACTGGTTTTATCGAGGGACCAATGGAAGACTCCGCCCCAAAATGTTCCCCGCGGGAACATCCCCTCTTAACAGAGTGTCGGGAAAAATCATGCCGTGCCGTCCCTAATTGTCAAGATTCGATCGAATAAAAGCAGAGATTTCAAATATCAGGCATTCAAATTATCAATATTCAGGCGACTGATGTGCAGGTGATCCTGATGTTTAAATCGAGCTGAGTATAAAATAGCTGCGTGTCAGCTAAACTTTTTTTAGCCACGATGTCGGGGTGCGGGTCGGTTTTTAGCCCGCCGTGCTCCATGCGGTAATTCAAATATGTGTTGTGTAAATTCAATTTCGTTTTTTTGCGAAACAATTTTCTAAACAAAGCTGCATTGCCTAAATTGATTATTTACTTACCAAATATTGTTTAGTGATGTACCTCTCAATTTATTGTAGAAATAACATGTACATTGCAGATCTGCTCATTTGTTTGATCAGGGGATATCCCCGCGGGGATACGTTCGACAGTCATACGCGTACACGAGGTCTTGACCGGTCGTAATAACACGGATTTTCTGTAAGATTGCAGGAACCCACACGACAGCTAAAAAATTTTGATCTTCGTTTTTGTTGAGACAAGTCGGACTAGGCATTATGAGGGCGAAGAGAAAGTATTTCTACTCAGGTTTGCGAAATTTGCATGTTGGACGGAGTTATGACCTACAACTTTGGAGAGCCGTATCTCCGTTGGATTTTGACCTACAGTGAGCAAATTTTTTTCATTCGTACGTAATGATCTACTCTACATGCTCCTTCTATTACAATACGAGCAAAATTGCCATCTTCTATGAGTAATTCTCAAAAAACCGTTTTTTCATGCATAATATGCAAATTATCTCCTTCGTTACCCACCTACAAAACGATTTTTATCTTTGATTCTGATTCTCCATAGTCGAATTGAGGTAGGTATGCATTTCATTGCTCATAACTTGGGGCTCTTCATACAGCTACTCAGTATGGAGAATCCGGACTTGTAATTTTTTTTTGAGATAAATACATTTTGGAATGTATCATGCCGTAAACGTATGCAAATGTACAAAGTTCGACCATCTTTCGGAAGCTCTCAATCAGGTCGAAAACATTGACTTAGTGGCCCAAATCGTTAAACTTGATAGTTTTTTGAGATATTTCAAGATATCACGCCTCTCATGTGAGAATAGAGCTAAAATCGCCATTCTTGGAAATGGAGGGAAAATCGTGAAATGGATTCTAATCATTTTTGACCATCCTGAGTCATGCCTGACACTCCCCCAAAGTCTCATTGTGCGTAGTTCATTTTGGGGCTCCATGAACCTGGTCGCATCTCGGCTGCTCCCACTTTGAGAGAGCATATCGTGCTTCCAGTGAGAGATAGGGCAAAATTGGCCTATGAGTTACCCCCACTAATTTTTCGAGCTCTATCGATATGTCTGCTCAAGATCCTCCAAATGTTAGTTTGAACGATGTTACAGTTGAG
Source organism: Pristionchus mayeri (assembly GCA_036245805.1). Lineage (NCBI taxonomy): Eukaryota > Metazoa > Nematoda > Chromadorea > Rhabditida > Neodiplogasteridae > Pristionchus > Pristionchus mayeri. The sequence goes on along the minus strand of BTRK01000004.1, from coordinate 23,512,463 downwards.
TCCCCTTTTCTCGAAAATGTAGATAAAGCCCCAGCTGAAATTTATACAGATTGTGCTCCTCATTGTGGGCTACCGAATGAGTGGTTTGCGAAGAAAATAGCGGGGGAGATCGTGAGTTAAACCGTTTTGAGTTTCCCGGATTATTTGAAGTTATTTTTCAACATAAAATTTGGAAAAACGCTATTGTAAAGCCTATCCCAAAATCGTCATCCAATTCAATTAATAGTTTTAGGCCAATTAGTCTTACCTGCTCAGTAACTAAAATTTTTGAAAAGATTCTGATTTCTGAAATTACTGAATATCTCAATATCAATATCAATATTTTATTCAAGCCTCAGGTCAATAGCCTGTTGAAAGGAACGGCCATTCCATTGGATGGGATCTCTTCTGCACTTATTAGCCCATGTTACTCCAAATACTTTGACAAATTCGTCCCGCCATCTGATTTTTGGGCGTCCAGGAGGTCGCAATCTATCCCACGGTGTCCAATTGAGAATTCTTGTAGTCCATCTATTGTCGTCCAGCGTAGCTAGTCTCTTCGCCCAATTCCATTTTCTCCGCATCGCTCGTACTCGAATGTCCTCTAACACCTTCCTACTGAGCCAATCGTTGGTCTTCCGATCAAATCTAGTCACGCTGGCCATTTTCCTCATCATAGATCTCTGTGCTACAATCAGTCTTTTCCGCTCAGACTTCGTAGTGCTCCAAACTTCACTTCCATAAAGAAAACTCGGCTCGATGCACATTCTGAATATTTTTGTCTTGAGCGCCATTGCCACACTTCGACTAGTCATGGATTCTTGAAACTTGTTAAATGATCTCCATGCTGCACCTATCCTCCTATTCAATTCCAGCTTCAAGTCCTGATCGAATGATAAACGATCACCCAGGTAGATGAATTGATTAACATATTCTAGCGTTTTGCCATCTATTCGTTGAGGAGTTGGTACTGTATTGCACATTATAACTGTCTTTTTCTGATTGATTTCCAATCCTGCATACTTGCTTTCAGTGCATAATTGACTTAGCATGGTTCCAATCTCCTTTGAGCAATGTGAAATTAAGACAATGTCATCCGCGTATCGTAAATGATTCAGTTTCTCTCCATCCACTTCAATTCCACATCCTTCCCAATTCAGCTTACGGAAAATCTCTTCAACGACTGCATTGAAAAGGTGTGGTGAGATCGGATCCCCTTGTTTGACTCCTCTTTCAATCTCGATAGGAATTTTGTCTTGTCCAATTCGCACTGATACTTGGCTTGCATTGTATATGAATCGCAGGGTATTGATTATTTTGGGATGAATACCGTGATTTGAAATAGCTTCCCACACTTTGTCAAATTCGACGCTATCAAACGCTTTTTTGTAGTCAATAAACACGAGATATACGGGGAAACGATATTCCTCTGATTTTTGGAGTAATTCTGTTAGAGTGAAAATATGGTCCGTAGTAGAGAAATTCCTTCGAAATCCCGCTTGCTCTCTGGTCTGATTGTCGGAAAGTTGATTCGCAATTCGTGAGTCGATTACTGAAGTGAATAACTTGTAGATTATGTTCAACAACGAAATCGGGCGATAGTTCGAAATGTCCAAGACGTTTCCTTTTTTTGAATATCAGAGATATTGTTGCGTCGGACAATTCGTTGGGAACACACTCTTCTAATATCCACTTGTTGAATAGATCTGTGATGGGACGCGTAAGCAATTCCATTCCGCATTTCAACATCTCTGCTTTAATTCGATCAGGTCCGGGTGCTTTGTCATTCTTCAACTGCACGATTCCTCTTTTGATTTCACTTTCTAAGAATGGTAAGAACTTATCATTAAATCGGAAATGTCTCCTTTTTGGCCTTATCGTGCGTTTATACAACTCATTGTAGAATGATTTGACAAGTGAGTGAATCTCCGATTTGTTCTTGGCGACAGTACCGTCATTCTTCTCCAACTGGCTGAGTTGAGTCTTGCCTATTTGAGAGGCTTGCAAAGCTCTCTTGGTACTCTTCCCATAATACACGGCTCTCCGCACAGTCTCCACGTGTCCGCGGTATAAGTCGTCCTTGATGGAGAAACGAAGGGCCTTTCCCGTGAGTGAAAAGTTGATTCTGTTAAGAGGCGTATTTGGGGTGTACTTCAGCCTCCTTCTTTCATCAAACAGCTGTTTCGTTCTATTGGAAAATCGTTCATTGCGTGGTTTGGGGATCATACATTGGCCGGCTGTTGCTATGAGAGTATTTCGCAATCAATCGTAACCATTGAACTCTTTGGAGATTACTGTATAAATTGCGGTTGTGAACAGTTGCTTAGAAAATTCAGTTGGATTTTTCGCTTTCCGAGGGAAAAACCGGATTGACGAATCAAGCCGGATCTTTGCCATCACCAAACGATGATCAGAAGTAAACTTGAACTTTCCAACTATTTCCACATCGAGCACACTTGAGAGATCACGGGTCATTATGTAGTCGATTTGATTCCTTGTACTCATATTCGGGGCCATCCAAGTCCATTTTCTGCTTTCTCTCTTCTGGAATCGTGTGTTGAGGAGGTGTAATCTTGTCTCAGCACAGAAGTCAATCAGCATCTGTCCTCGTGAGTTCCTCCTTCCTAGTCCATGCCTTCCAATGAACTCTTCATCCTCGCTCTGCCTCGATCCGACCTTTGCGTTAAAGTCACCCAGCACAACTAATCGCCACTTTCCACGCCCCGGTAGCGGAGCACGACGCGTGGAAGTAGCAATCAATCCGCTGAAATCATCCAAAAATTGTACATACTCCTGGTCAGAATGTGAGGTTGTCGGAGCGTACGCATTGATGATTCGTAGGCAATGGTTCGGGAGGTCGAGGTACGATAAGCGATCACTAACTGAGTGGAATATTGTGTTCGATCCCAAATGACTGCCTACGAGGAATCCGGTACCGTTTGCGGAACGAGTACCGTAACCCACTAACAGGTGATTGGTTCCTGATAGGGTGAGAGAGGTCAAACCTGACCTCCTCATTTCCTGGATGGCTAAGACATCAAATGGGACTTCACTCACTGCCTCCTCCAACTCAGCTAGTCGATCGGCTTTCCTCAGAGTCCGCGCATTGAGAGTCCCAATCCGTAGTGTTGTAGCCGGCATCCGTTGGACAGGCGACCCTTGGCGGTTGTCCAAGCTACGCCAAGGGGACTCGCACTCGATTGCGAACTGGGAGGGACTGAATATCTAGAAGCGAATAATATCCTTAATAGATGGGGGGCTTTGGTGGGGGCAGCAGGTTGGGTTAAACTCGCAATAGTGAATCGGAAGTTAAAGATATGGATGGTAATGAGAGAAGGTAGGAACGGAAATGTTTAGGCGAGCTTGTTACGATTTGATTAGAGAACACGTTCCATCTGTCGATCGTCCTAGTCACGAAACTTGAGTGAGACTTAGGACATGCGAAAGGCAAGGAAACACGCAAAGAATGTGCTCTACGCAGATTACGAGTGAGCGGGGAGTTTGTATATAGAGAAGAGTGATCGTAAGAGTAAAAACCATGGATAGACTTGTGAAGAAACAGGAGATCAGAGAGGAACCTTCTGTGCTCAAGAGTTTGCAATGAAAGAAGGGAAATTCGCTGTAAGTAACACGTGTATGGAATATTACAACGAGCAAAGAGACGACGAGTGAAGTTACGCTGAACATTTTCTATCGAATTTGCAAGGGTAACGGTAGTTAAAGACCATACTACTGAGCAGTATTCTAATAATGGTCGGACGAAAGTTGCAAAAGCGCGGTTATAAAAGCAATGATCTGTGGAATAGAAGCATTTAAACATAATGTTTACTTGTGCAATGCCTTTGAAATAATTTTTGTGACATGATCATTAAACTTTAATGATGGCTGCATCAGTACAACGAGGTCTTTCATAGAAGGGGAAACGGAAAGGGGCATTCCATTGATGAAATATTGGGTACGAGGGGACAAGGAACCAAAGTTAACAACAGTGCATTTAGTTTCGTTAAGGGATAGATTCCATTCAAGAGACCAGGCCAAAACTAAGTCAATTGCAGATTGAAGGAGATGGGAGTGAAGAGGCACCCTAGCATAGATCTTAAGATCATCTGCATAAACACCATATTTAATTTCGGGAGGAAGTCTTTTGGCAAGGTCATTAATAAATAGAATAAATAGAAGAGGTCCAATGCATGAACCTTGCGGCACACCCGAGGTTATTATTGTTGGAGTTGACATGCAATTATCAATAATAACGCATTGAGATCTGTTCGAAAGATAGTTTTCTATCCATGAAACTACATGCGCAGAGAAGCCAAGATTAGTAAGTTTAAACAGCAAAAGACGGTGATCAATGCTATCGAACGCTTTTCTGAAATCAAAATAAATAGTATCGAATGATGATTTTTGAGAAAGAAAATGAAGATAATGTGAATGAGTCTGAACAAGCTGGGTACACGTAGAGCGATTTAGGCGGAAGCCGGCTTGGTGAGGGTCAAGGATATTATTCGCTTCTAGATATTCAGTAATTTCAGAAATCAGAATCTTTTCAAAAATTTTAGTTACTGTGCAGGTAAGACTAATTGGCCTAAAACTATTAATTGAATTGGATGACGATTTTGGGATAGGCTTTACAATAACGTTTTTCCAAATTTTATGTTGAAAAACTAGTGGGCAACTACGCCCATCTCAACATGAACGTGTTCCAGGAAAATTTGGAAAACTTTTCTCGATTAATTACAAAAATGAGGGCAAAATAACGGATTTTTTGCATCCATCCTCCGACGAAATCATAAATCTGACCCAAGGTCTGACCCAGCGCACTGGGTGACGGTAGGCTTTGGTTACGGTAGTATTACTGTATCGATGATTTCCATCCATCCTCCGGTGAAACCATGAGTCTGACACAAGATCTGACCCAACGCCACTATGGGATACTGTGGACAAATTAGCGACCTTCGGTCGCTACGTGGTTCGCGGGGTTGTGTTTTAAGGATAACAATTGGACGCAACTGGTGAGAGCCTGCTTAAAACGTTGTAAAAGGCTCGTGAGGCCTCGGGCAATTCGAAAAAGTTGGGATGGGGCTTCGCCCCATCCCAACTTTTTCGAATCACCCTCGGCCTCACGAGCCTTTCACAACGCTTACGCTGCGGGGAGTGAGAGCAAGTTGGGCAGATTTTACAACAGCTATGTGCTAAAAAGATGAGTTTGTGAGTGCGCAAATAACTACATTACCGTGTTCTAAAGTATGCAAGTAGAAGCCTGCTTAAAACGTTGTAAAAGGCTCGTGAGGCCTCGGTCGATCCGAAAAAGTTGGAATGGGGCTTCGCCCCATTCCAACTTTTTCGGATCGCCCTCGGCCTCACGAGCCTTTCACAACGCTCACGCTGCGGGGAGTGAGAGCAGGTTGGGAAGCGTTTTTTTCATTAATTTACGCGATGAATATCGGCCAGCCACTTTGTCCCAATTTCATGTACGAAACTATAATTGTAAGCGACTGGTGAGAGCTGGCTTAAAACGTTGTAAAAGGCTCGTGAGGCCTCGGTCGATCCGAAAAAGTTGGATGGGGGCTTCGCCCCAATCCAACTTTTTCGGATCGCCCTCGGCCTCACGAGCCTTTCACAACGCTCACGCTGCGGGGAGTGAGAGCAGGTTGGGAAGTTATGGTGAGGCGGGTGGTGCGTGAGGTGGGTGATGCGCACGGTGCATTTGAGTTTTCTGCTATTTATTAAAATGCACCATAGTATGCAGTGTGCTGAAAGTGCTCGCCAAGGCAATGCCAACGGTCGCTGTCCGACGTCACACGGACGTGTTTGAGCAAAGATAGAGCGATTTGAAGGAAAGTGATCAAACTACAAACTACAAAGTTCAAAGATCAAAGTTCAAATTTTGAAAGTGCTCGTCAAGATATTTCATATGGTCAAGGTTCTAACCTTCTATGATGATTTTGAAGCGAATTAGAGCGATTTAAAGAATGTGATCAAACTACAAACTACAAAGTTCAAAGATCAAAGTTCAAATTTTGAAAGTGCTCGTCAAGGGGTTTCATATGGTCAAGGTGCTAGGCACATAGGATGATTTTGAGCCGTGTTACAGCGATTTGAAGAAAAAGTGTGACAGACAAAGGGACAGACGGACGGACGGACGGACAGACAGACAGACAGACGTTACGATATTTCTTTATGCAGTAACTTACAGACCAACGAACACCATATTTGTGGTCTTAAAAATTTTTCTTCTGGAAATTTCGGAAATATTTTTAGTGTAATGACCTTGCATTTCGATTGCACAGAAATTTTCAAAATCTCACTCGAAACCAATGCGCCAGTCAAAAAAGCTTTCAGTTTATTGTAAATGTTGCATCTAGTGGGCAACTACGCCTCTTTTAAACTCAGAAGTTGCAGGAATATTTAGAAAATAATATCCTATTGATGCCGGCAAAATTATGGTTCTCACGACGCGTCCGTCCCAAAGCTAGATGTTACCAAAGGGGGATGGTATCGACGTTTTTCTTTAATTGACCATTGAAATCATGAATCTGACCCAGCATGTGACACAGCGCCACGGACTACTGTAGATAGTGTTACGTTATAAGAACGATATTGATGTTTTGCATCGATCCGCAGACGAAATCATGAATCTGACCCAGCGCACAGGGTTACGGTAGGCTTTGGTTACGTAGTAGTACGGTATCGATGATTTCCATCCATCCTCCGATGAAATCATGAATCTGACACACCGTCTGACCCAACGCCAAAAGGCATACTGTAGACAGACGGACAGACCAAGCAACACCTATTTTTGGGTCGTAAAAATTTTTCTTCTGGAATTTTCTGGAATTTTTTTCGTCTGCTGATCTTGTATTTCGGATGGCGCAATACTATCAAAATCTCGCCCGAAACGAAAGCGCCAGACAAAAACCCTTTCAGTTTATTGTATCTGTAGCAATAACTTCAAATAATCCGGGAAACTCAAAATGGGTTAACTCATGTTCTCGCCCCGCTATTTTCTTCGCAAACCACTCATTCGGTAGCCCACAATGAGCTGCACAATCTGTACAAATTTCAGCTGCGGCTTTACCTACATTTTCGAGAAAAGGGGCCTCAACTGTAACATCGTTCAAACTAACATTTGGAGGATCTGGAGCAGACAGATCGATAGAGCTCGAAAAATTAGTGGGGGTCACTCATAGATCAATTTTGCCCTATCTCTCACTGGAAGCACGATATGCTCTCTCAAAGTGGGAGCAGCCGAGATGCGACCAGGTTCATGGAGCCCCAAAATGAACTACGCACAATGAGACTTTGGGGGAGTGTCAGGCATGACTCAGGATGGTCAAAAATGATTAGAACCCATTTCACGATTTTCCCTCCATTCCCTGACTCAGCTCGATTCTCTGATGAGAGGCGTGATATCGTAGTTCGTAGAAACAATGAGGGGACCTTTGCGCTTCTCTGAATGCGTTTTCGCGTAATATCTCAAAAACTATCAAGTTTAACGATTTGGGCCACTAAGTCAATGTTTTAGACCTGATTGAGAGCTTCCCAAAGATGGTCGAACTTTGCACATTTGCATACGTTTACGGCATGATACATTCCAAAATGTATTTAATTCGAAAAAAATTACAAGTCCGGATTCTTCCCACTGAGTAGCTGTATGAAGAGCCCCGAGTTATGAGCAATGAAATGCATACCTACCTCAATTCGACTATGAAGAATCAGAATCAAAGATAAAAATCGTATTGTAGATGGGTAACGAAGGAGATAATTTGCATATTATGCATGAAAAAACGGTTTTTTGAGAATTACTCATGGAAGATGGCACTTTTGCTCGTATTGTAATAGAAGGAGCATGTAGGGTAGTTCATTACGCATCGAATGAAAAAAAATTGCTCACTGTAGGTCAAAATCCAACGGAGATATGGATCTCCAAAGTTGTAGGTCATAACTCCGTCCAACATGCAAATTTCGCAAATCTGACTAGAAATACTTTCTCCTCGCCCTCACAATGCCTAGTCCGACTTGTCTCAACAAAATCACTACACTTTGTTTTTAAACTGTCGCAAAAGGTTCCCATTTTCCTACATATTTACAGGAGATCCGTGATAAGCTTATCTTAGAAGAAGTGCGTTACTAGTATACTCTCTATGGGGAATCACCTGAATGTACGCCTTCGCTAAGCATAGTAACCCCTATGTTTGGTATCACCTTTGGTGAAAATAATGGTGAAAATAAAATCATCCAAAACCGTGATCACCGGTGATCCTTTCTTATACCGGCCGGTACCGGCGCGCCGCAATTCTTTCCGAACAGACGAAGTCATAGACACAGCGCCTTATATATGGAAGACCGTATATCAGGCCGTTTGTATAAGAATCGAGCAGATTCGGACTGTTCCGGCACAGCTCAAACCTTGATTCCTTTTTTTAAAACTCTGTAATTGGGGTTATTGAGTTTCAGGGAATCGATGTGTTTGAGCTGTGCCTGCTGATGCTTGGTTCAACGGCAAATAGTCTCATATATAGATAGAGATTTTCTTATTTAATAATTTTTATTTGTATCTTAGGGCCTAAGACGTATATTTTTCCTCCAGAATTGGTCTCGCTCATGCCTATTTGCCCATGGCAACGACCGAAGATCTGAGAAAAGCTCTTGAATTCCGATTCACCGGTGACAATGGTGATGTAACACCTGAGGATATGGCTACCTTCAACATGTGAGTTAATGTGCCTCACAAAATAATTTTACATCTATTTACAGTCTGATCTCACAACATAGAGAACCACTGAATGTCTTGGCTCTTAAATTCTTAACGGTGATTACCAATCTCTTAATCGTAATGTTTCTTATTGTTATAGACATTCAAAAGAAGATGCAGCTGGAGTATTGCAGTTGCTCTCATAGATATTTATAGGAGTCTTTACAAATCTAATCCTCTAGATGTACAATCTCGAGTAATCCTTATATATCTCATTTTCAGGTGAGTATGTTGATAAAATATCAAGTGAATCCCCCTACGTAATTTAGAGTGGCTGAACTGGATGGTACAGATGTGAACGGTCGAAATCTAATGCAGGGAGGGCATTTATCTCTCCCCTTTCTCCTTCGAATTGCCAATGGGGACGAAATATGCCACGAACGAATTAGCGTTGCTGCTGAGAAATAGTAAGCTCGTAGATAACGATAAGTAATAAATAGTTCTTATTAATTGACAGCTTGGCCAAGATGATTCTCTCAGCACAAGTAGACCCTCTTGCCGCAAATTCTGCGGAACGAATAGTTCAGACAGTCGATGCGAGATCTCATGAAGTGATTATTATAGTAATAATCGGGCCATGTATATTATTATAGAGCATTTCGTACGATGAGGTCACTCGATTCTTCGCCCTTGAATCGGCCAGATTTCCTCGTAGCTCAGAAGAACGGCAGAACGAGCAATTGCTGGATGCGATCACGACTAAGTTATTCACAGGGAAAGTACTCAAGTACGTTCTTTTAATTAAACTGTATTATGATATTCCGCGTGAAATGACGCCTCTTTGTATTTGAGCCCGTTGCTTAAAGTTCGGACAAACTTCATTTTGGAATAATCAAAGGTGCTGAGAGCTGTGTGCACACTTATTTTTCAGCCAGAGCCCCCGTTGGCTTCAGAAAGCGTCACGTTGAAAACTTATTTTCACGTAAATCACATAAGATTCATTATCTAACTCATTTAATACGATTTACATCTAAATACAGGTAAAAATAATTTTTAGAAAGGCAGTATCTGCGGAATCTGCGATAAAAGTAATAGGTGCTGCATGTATGAAAAAATTGACATGCCACGTTGACACTAACTACTGTGACACGGCATGATTTTTATTGACGACAAGAAAAAAAAGTGACTCCAAGAAAACGAAAATATCGTAATTTGCTCTGGACGGATCACGTCCGTGAATTACTGTACAAATTTAAAAAGTGCACATTTTACTACGGTACAGTCCCTGCATTTTGTAAAAATTTAAGATAGGGCCTGAGATTACTCTCCTTTGCATCACGATAGCTTCGAGACAGCCGTTAAGGGAGCCGGGATTTTCGTGGCTGCAACATTTCACACATTCCGTGTTGTGAGAACAGAACTCGTAGTCCGTTGTGTCATGCTTCGTGTGCCCTAAAATACGGCCCTGTGCGTTTTTGGACAACACAAATGGAACGGTTTATTCAGGTTCTAGTTTGTAGTTTTCGTGCTCATTTTCGCTCTTTTACTTTTATTTATTTTTTCCCGATTTTGTTTAATTTCGAGTTGCTTCCAGCTATCACCTAGCCGGTGATAAACTATGACAATTATGGCTTTAACACGGCTAGGTGATAGCTGGAAGTAACTCGAAATGAAAAAAAAGCGAGAAAAAATAAAAGTGAAAGAGCGAAAATGGAGCGAAAGCAAACGCGAAAACTACAAATTACAACCTGAATAAATCGTTCCATTTGTGTTGTCCAAAATCTCACAGGGCCTATTTTAAGGCACACGCAGCATAACACAACGGACTACTAGCTTTGCTCTCACAGTAACTCATAAAAAAATAAGGTGGTTCGCTGGAAATTCGCAATTTTTAAAAATATATTTCACTTATTTTTTCAGGCATTACTGTTGTATTAACACGAATCTCTTGTAAAAATGAAGGATCCCATGGAACGAAAAAAAATTTCGGATCACGAATTTCTCTGTAAACGTTAGGACTGATCAAAGTGAGGGCGGGGAAAATGCCTATCCACTTCATTTCTCGAAATTTGCATGTTGAACGGAGTTATGACCTACCGCGTTGGAAGGCCGTTTCTCTGTCCGTTTCTGACCTACAACTTCTGCCTACTGAGTGCCGATATGATACTCTTCGAGTTATGACAAACGAGTCATGTAGGTACCCCAATTCTGGGGTGGGAAATCCGAATCAAAAATAAAGATCGTACAGTTCGCCTTGGAAAAAGTCGATAATTAGCATATTGTCACGACAAAAACAGTTTTTCGCATTAAACTATGTGAAGGCGTAATTTCTGCATGGAGCGTAACAGAACATATTGGTAGAACTCTGTATTACGAACCGATTGAAAAAAAATCCGCTCACTGTAGGTCAGAAACGGACAGAGATACGGCCTTCCAACGCGGTAGGTCATAACTCCGTTCAACATGCAAATTTCGAGAAATAAAGTGGATGGGCGTTCTCCCCGCCCTCACTTTGTTCGTGATCCGAAATTTTTTTTTGTCGCAAATGGGTCCCATTTTCCTGCATTTTTACAGGAGATCCGTGTTAAAGTTACCCAACACCCGTCGATTTTTTTAAAAATTAGCGCCAAGATAACACCGTACCGCGAAAGCCATGATCAGTAAAAATGAGTACTGTAATTTAGTGCGAATTTTCGAATTTTGGCTTGCTTGGTGTTGTCGATCTAACTACCGTATACAAAATATTCACGTTTGAAACCCCTCGCTCCAAATCGGTCGTGATCAGGGTTGCATCGTCCATGTTTATGAAGCCGATTCTGCGACTAATTATTGATTTTCTGATTTTATTAGTATTGCATTTCTACTAGGCTCTTTCATGTCTATCAGTTTCAGGAAAAATAGTATAGCTCATTTTTAAAGGTGCTGGGCAACTATAATTCGATTCAGTACATTTGATCTGGTTGTACCACGCTCTATGGGGTTGAACTCCGGAACTCGGTGGGGAGAACCCAAGTTGGAAACAAGTCTGACCCCCCGGAAAACAAGATCCAAGTTGGAAACAAGTGAAGTTACAAGGTGGATCCAAGTGTGAAATTACAAGTTGGATTTCAGCCCGCTTGCTCAACCCCGTCTCGTGCAAAGAGCACCCATATACTGTAGGTATCTTGACTACTCATTGCAAAATGAAACGCGCTATATCCGTTTGACTCCGCCTCCTTACTTGTTTCCAACTTGGATTCAGCCGAAATACACGATTAATAATAATAATAATAATTCTTTATCATGCGATATGATAAGATAATTAGGAGTAAATGTTACAGGCAACTTATAAGCATGATAATACGATGTCATATCTAGATGACAAGGGGGATACGATCAATTACAAATGAGAGTGAATTAGAGATACGAGGAGTAATCAATATTATGAATAGTTTTAACTCTGAGCGAGAACAAATCACTATTTCTAGAGATAACAATATTATTAGGTATACGATTCCACTCTGTTACAACTCTATTGGTGAGGAATGAGTGGTAGAGAGTGGATGTGGAGTGGTGTTTACGTAATTGGAAGAGATTGGGGCGTCTAGGTCTAGGAGGTGCAAGGTAAATAAAGGAGGGACAGCCTATGTCAACATCTGAATGAATCACTTTGTATATAAATGCTAAGTCAAGAATGGAGCGACGGTATCCTAACGGTTCTAATTGAAAGTAACGCAAACGGTTAGGATAAGACCTGTCAGCGATGCCACATTTTAGGAGTACGAATTTGGTGAATTTACGCTGAACACGTTCGATGCTATTAGATAGATCTCTACTCTGGGGGGACCAAAGTTCAGAGCAATATTCGAGAATAGGGCGAACGTATGTAATAAATAGACGAGAATAGAGCTGGGGATTTTTGGAGACAAAAGTTCTTAGGATGTAAGAGCAACGAGAGCGGGCCTTTGAAATCTTACTAGATATGTGTGCACTAAACTCTAGTTTATTGGAATAAGTGACTCCTAGATCAGTAAACTGGGATACGGTTGGAAGAGAGGTGCCATTAAGAGAAAATGTGGAGGGAGGATGTGATCTTCCTATTAGCATAGTTTCGGTCTTAGTGAGGGATACGGTAAGGCCCCAGTCGGTGGACCACTTAAACAGGATATCAAGAGAGGATTGGAGAGAAGCAGGGTCAGAGTAAGCCCAAAGTTTAACATCATCAGCATAGAGAATACAGTGAACGTTAGGAGGAAGTAAGGAGGGTAAGTCACTGATGTACAGGGAAAAGATAAGAGGCCCTAAGACAGAGCCTTGGGGCACTCCTGAGGGGGCAGGGAATGAGGGGGAGGAAGAGGTATTGATTGAGACAGATTGTGATCTACCGAGTAAGAACGAACGAATCCATGATAAGAGGGATCCACAAATGCCTAGAAGTGAACATTTGTGGATGAGTAAGTCGATCGGGATAGAGTCAAAGGCACGTGAGAAATCGATAAATGCAACAGAAATGTAGTGGCCATCGTTAAGTGCAGAGTGCCATTGAGAGAAAGAGTTAAGAAGTGCGGAGGTGCACGATCTACGCGGGCGGAAACCGTGTTGGTAGGGGGAAATGAGATTGTTATCGGAAAGGTAGTTCCAAAGAGTCTCCCCTACGATTCTTTCCATAACTTTGGACGATGAGCAAGTGAGTGAAATGGGTCGATAAGAGGTGGCAGAATTGTTGGGTCCTTTGCGCTTATAGATTGCCTTGACTTTGGCAGTTTTCCAAATGGAGGGAGAAGTGCCATGGAGTAAGAATCTATTGAACAAGATGGAGAGAGGGATGCAAATATGTGGGGCAGTACGTTTAAGGAAGATGTAGGGGATGTGATCGGGAGAAGTGGATGAGCGGGGTGGGAGACGAGAGAGAAACTTAGCTACGAGGAGAGGGGAAATGTCGACGTAATCAATAGATGTGGGGGACGAAAGAGTGCAAGAGGGAGGGACAGGCAGAGAGGAGCTATTATACGAAGCAGTGAAATGTCGAGCTAGTTCACACGCCTTAGATATGTCAGAAACACAGAGAGAACCGTCGGGAGAGACTAGTGTAGGGATGGTATCGGATTAACCTTTAATATGTGTACTTGCATAAGAGAAGAAAGCTTTGAGGTTGTTTGATTTCACTAGACGGTTTTCTCTACTCCTAGCGGTGTGCTTAATCGATTGTTTAAGTGAGCGACAGGTCGAGAAATAGTCAGTGAAGGATCGTCTCCTGTACGACTTCCTACATTTACGTAAAAGGCGAATAGAGCGAGAGGAGAATCGGATACGCTTTCGATTGAAAGATCGAAGTGGCACCAAGCTGTCTATGATTGAATGAACAATGTCAAGGAAACTAGAGTAGAGAGAATCGGGATCGGACGAGGAGGATAGTAGAGAGGTCCAGTCGACAGAGTCAATCTGAGAGCAGATCGCACTTCAATCGACTCGACTGTAATCTCTACGGGGTGGATGCATGGGGGAAGGAAGAGAGATGGGAAGGGAGAAGTGGATAATGGAATGATCTAGAGATGGGAGTGGGGGTAAAACAACACAATCAGTAACTAGATGAGCATGTGAGGTAAAGACAAGATCTAGAGTATTCAGATTACGAGTGGGTGATGAGACAAGCTGGCAGAGAGGAAGGGACTGGGAGAAAGAGAGGAGAGCATGGGAATGAGGACTGGTCGATGAGAGGGAGAGAGAAGACCAATCGACTTCCTTACAGTTAAAGTCACCAACTAGGATAATGGGGGAGAGATGAGAACAGTTCAGATCATAGATATACTCTAGACACTCGTTAAAGGACTCAATACTACACGACGGACTACGGTAGACACAAATAAAGATTAGGGAGATGTGAGGAGTAAGGATGACCTGACAAGAAACAGTTGACAGTAAGCAGAAGAGGATCGGGAGGAGATCAAGGAAGAAGGGAGCGTGCTATCTATAAGAATGGCGACTCCTCCACCTGGTGTGGAAAGATCTCGATCGGATCTGTATACTACGTATCGGTCAAAGGAAAGCATCGCGTCAGTTAAAGTAAGGGGAGAAGCCCAGGTTTCAGTTAGGTTCAGGATGGAAAGGTCTGAAGAGAGAGCATACTGTTCTAGAGTGTGGATCTTAGAAAGCACAGAGCGACAATTAATCAACGAGCATTTAATTGAACGAGAGTGATTATTGGAGTCAGAAGAGACAAGGCTGGTTGGGGGAGGGAAAGAGACGCGATGGGGAGATGAGTGAGGGATAGGGGAGGAGGAAGGGAGAGGCGAGAGAGTACGCTGGGGTGAAGAGAGCGCAGAGAAAGAGAGGGAAGGATTGGACTGAGAGACCCCTAGAGGAACGACCTAGCTGGCTTTGAGTGTGTGGCCTATGTTGTGAGAGGGGGAAACGACAGTAACGGTAGACGAGGAGGAATCGTCGAGCGAAGGGGGAGGAGAGAGGATGTGGGAGGCTTTGGGAGCGGGCTCACCAGGCACTCCACCAGACGACGGACGAGCACGTCGACGGGACTGAGAACCAGGGACTGACACAGAGGCACTCCCACGACCACGACCACCACGATGACTCGATCTACCACGAGAACGAGAAGAAGCCTGACTTCTATCTGAGCACAGGGGATTGAAAGGGAAGGAGTGGGGAAGGTGGGAGAGAGACGAGAAAAGGGACGGTGCACTCTCTCTGGCTGAGGTAGCTCTCTTCTCGATCTCATCCTTCATACCTTGAGGGAGATCCCTGCACTCTCGCAGCTGAACGATTTCCAGATTCCTCACCACGAATCTGATCTGACCAGATTCCACATTTTTCTCGTACGCCTCTCTCTTCAGCTTTCGCTCGAGAGAGAGCTGGTCTATCGTGTAGTCCGGGCGTATGCAAGCACGAGTGGATCCAGTGAGACGACCGCATTTAATACGGATCGCCTCAGTCAGGAACAGCGTGCGAGAGGCGGCACTATCCAGCTGGATCTTGATTATCCGTGGATGAGTACTATTCTCTCTTCTTACCTGAGGGTGCCGGAAGAAAGATACCTGATCCTGGTCGAGTATCTTGTTCAGCTGAGGATTGTTGATCTCTCGAAAGATCCTCAGCAGGAGCTCCTTGTCCTTACTTACCGTATCCTCTTCGTTCTCTCCCTCGGGGACGTTCACAAGAACCGCCCGAGTGGCCTTGCCGTCCAGCGTGTCCTTCTGAGAGAGGACAGAGGCCATGGCAGCCTTGAGATCGAGAGAGGAAGAAGTCGCGGGGGGCGACTTGACGAGGTGACCGACAAGGAAACGAACAAGTTCGGTCAGGTTATCGATCGACTTCTGCTGCTGCGTGAACAGCGTGCGCAGTTCGGGATCGATGGCCATCGCGAGAGAGTGAAACAGAAGGAGAGACAGACAGACGAGACAGACAAGAATAGGAGAGAGAAGAGGGAAGGTGAGAGAGTGTGGGAAGGGAAGAGAGTGCGAGAGAAAGAGAGAGAGACAAGGGGTCAGGAGAAAGGGAAGGGAGGAGACGAGACGCGTATGCGGGCGCGAAGCCTATCGCTGCCCTATTCCCGGTCGGGATCCCTCACTTCCTCGCTGATCGCAAGTGCAGCACTGTCGGCGTATGTGCCTGGGGCAATGACACAGGACCGAACAGTGAGGCCGTCCAAACTCAGAAGAGTATGGTAGCCGCGCTAACAGCTTGGAAAAACTCGTTAATAAACAGTCTATAAGAACACACGAGAGACCGAGAGGCCGCGACCTCTCTCGGCCAAGGAAGGGAGGGACTGTGAAGGAAGGGAGGGACTGTGAAGGAAGGGAGGGACTGTGATTGTGCCCGGGGGTGTTTTATGTTTGGATGTTCACTTGTTTCCAACTTGGGTTCTCCGTACTGAGAAGGTACTCAATTTAAGTGAATACTGCTTTCGAGGTAGAATATGATGCTATTACGCCATTGATAATTTATGAAATATAAAGTAGACGCAATTTGCATAGGAACCGCGAAGGGGGTCTTCCAAACAGATAAGTTCAACCCCATAGAGCGTGGTACTCAGTGGTGGGCTTCAAATATGACGGAGGCCGGGGGGTCGCAAATTGGGAGGGCCCGGGGGTCGCAAGGTCGGGGGGGGGGGGGCTGTAGAGGTTCGTCAGGTTGACGCCGATGTGACGACCCAGGGGTCTGCTGCCCCCCGTCAACCGCAGGGTCGTAACCGCGGGGGGTGCGACATTTCCGCATTTTTACCGTGCACAGGGTTCGAAAGCCTAGGGTGAACTTGGTTCCTTTTTGGGGGTGTACGTTTTGGCAACCAAATTTAAAGCAAAACGAACACCCCAGAAGTGAAAATAATCTTATACCGTGGGTGTTCGTGCCACGGTATAAGATTATTTTCACTTCTGGGGTGTTCGTTTTGCTTTAAATTTGGTCGGCAAAACGTACACCCCCAAAAAGGAACCAAGTTCACCCTAGGCTTTCGAACCCTGACCGTGCACCCGCAACTATTGATGTAACCATCTCAAATGTAGTGAAACGAAAAGTACTTTTCATGATTAACTAAAAATTATATTTAGGTGGGCATATAATACTTCTGCCAAAACATGTAGCATTCATCATCCCGAATATGAAATTTGAACATCGAAATTCGTATATTACAAGACTTCCAATTTCCAGTGTTGATGAACAAGTCCTAACTTTTGGTTAACTGTTAAGGCTACTCTTTATATATCAGTATACGACTGGGCAAAGTCAGGGGATAGCTCCCTTTTGAGGAAATGTATTCATTCACCATATACCGACATTCGAAAATTTGAGAATATTGGCCTTTATTCATCAATACTGAAAATCTATGTTTTCTAAAAGTAAAGAAGGGATGAGTTCAAATGTTTCTCTGTGGTTTTTAGCATCATAGTGTATCATGGAATCGCATTTATTTAGAAAACAGTCTGATTGATCCTCGAAGCAGGAAACGTTATCGCTTGATAAGTGTTTATTAGCTGAGGTATTAATTCAGTGATGTGTAAATCGTGCTATGTTGAGGCAGGAGACCTATTTTTCGAAAGAACCTATTTTTTAGACCTATTTTTCGAAAGAACTGTTCTTGTGCTTCTCACTACACTATATGAGAATATACAGCCCTTTTCCCCACAAAATACCAGAGGAAAATATTTTTTAGAAAAGAGTGAAAATATCACATTTGACAAAAATTGGATTTCCTGGGTATCCTAAAATGATGAAGCGATTGGAATACATACATATATTGACCAAGTAAACCCCTATTATGTGCCTTCGAGCTCACTTGAGATTGATAGAGAAAAGGATTTTAGGCGTGCTCAAACATCATTGTCCGAATCTAACATTACTTTCTTCACAGCCTAATAAATCAAATGTGGCGAAACTTGTTTACGAGCGCTCCTCTCCCGACCGATTTCACAATCCGGTTACACACATGCACACTGCGCTTTATGAATAGGTATATATTTATGATAATATTTCATATCTATATCTATCTATATATAACACACGTATCACGAGCCAGTGGATGTGTGCGGGAACATTTAAAAAAAAGTTGTGCTAGATTTAACTCATATTATAGTGGTAGAACACCCTAGGCATCAGATTTCGAAAAATTTTGGTCATTGGTCCCAGAGCCGTCAATTAGGAATTCTCCGGTTTTGCACCTGGCTACACTGTATTTCAGCTCCCAGATGAGCTAGAAGGCTGGCATTGGGCTCAAAATTCGCGGAAAATTATTTCCAGAAACTTTTATATTGACAACTTTCTTGCGTGACCATTATTAACGATGTTATCTGCGAAAAACCAGATTCTAGATCAATTAAATAATGTTTTCACCTCAAAGATGAGAGATACTACAGATTTTTATTGTTGAATATAGTAGTAGAAGTCAATATGTATAGATTAAAATTAGGAAAGAAGCAATCATCCTACCCCCTTTTGATGAAAATTTTGGTCAAATGTGAGATATTGCTGAATCTCAACGTTATTTTTGATAAATTGACTTACACACCGAATCTAAAATAAAGCAATTTGTAATTCCAGACATCATTCATCAATGTTAGTTAGATGGCAGTGAAAGAGTGTGAAATCAGCGTGTTCGAAAAATCGGTTTGCGAAACCTCGATTTTTCTCAAGTTTGAGCATTATATTCTTTCCAAATATAAGAACACGCCAATCATCTCCCTATAGAAATTAAACTATTTACCGGTATGAGTAAGACAATCGAGGAATGGTAGGTTCCTATGCTTTCCAAAGTCGAAATTTCGTGGCTCAGAAACGCAAGATGGATATAATAAAATATTGTTAAATTCGATTTTAACTAAAAGATTTATAAAATGTTGTCGGATTTCAACATGTAAATTCATAGTAAATCATATTTGTTCTAATAACACTCATAAAATGTTAAAATTTCACATGCTGATTTTCTTTGAATTTTAAGTACTTATAAATCTTTGATTTTCCACAAATGGATCTATTCCTCATTTAAAAAGCCAATTTTCATTGAACACACCGTAATATGATTTTCCATCGCCATATCTACTATGCGTGCGCACGAATCTTGATAAAATCGAATTTAACAATATTTTATTATATCAATCTTACGTTTCTGAGCCCCGAAATTTCGACTTTGGAAAGCATAGGAACCTACCATTCCGCGATTATCTTACACATACCGGTAAATAGTTTAATTTCTATAGGGAGATGATTGGTGTGTTCTTATATTTGGAAAGAATATAATGCTCAAACTTGAGAAAAATCGAGGTTTCGAAAACCGATTTTTTTGAACACGCTGATTTCACACTCTTTCACTGCCATCTAACTTACATTGATGAATGATGTCTGGAATTACAAATTGCTTTATTTGAGATTCGGTGTGTAAGTCAATTTATCGAAAATAACGTTGAGATTCAGCAATATCTCACATTTGACCAAAATTTTCATCAAAAGGGGGTAGGATGATTGCTTCTTTCCTAATTTTAATCTATACATATTGACTTCTACTACTATATTCAACAATAAAAATCTGTAGTATCTCTCATCTTTGAGGTGAAAACATTATTTAATTGATCTAGAATCTGGTTTTTCGCAGATAACATCGTCAATAATGGTCAAGCAAGAAAGTTGTCAACGTAAAAGTTTCTGGAAATAATTTTCCGCGAATTTTGAGCCCAATGCCAGCCTTCTACCTCATCTGGGAGCTGAAATACAGCGTAGCCGGGTGCAAAACCGGAGAATTCCTAATTGACGGCTCTGAGACCAATGACCCTAATTTTTCGAAATATTATGCCTAGAGTATTCTACCACTATAATATGAGTTAAATCTAGCACAATTTTTTAAAAATGTTCCCGGGGTAGTCGCTTTTCATCCACTGACTCGTGATATGTGTGATAAAGCGCAGTGTCTGTCCGTTTGACCGGATTGCGAAACAGTTGCGAAATGAGGACTGAGAGATCGCGCGTCAACAAGTTGCGAACCGAGTGATTGCGAAACCTAGATACTCCGCTAGGACGGCTGCCGGACTTGTAACACATGTATCACGAGTCGATGAAGCGAAAAGTGCCCCTTCGCGAACAATTTTTTTCAGACCCATTTAAAATCGATCAAATTATAATGTTAAGTTAGTCTAGGGACACGATTACGAATGAACAGGGCCATTTGTCCAATAGCCGGATTATAGGCATTTCCCGGTTCCAAAACCGGCTGTATTTCAGCTCCCAGATGAGCCACAGAGATGGCACGGTGCGCAAAATGCGCTGAAAAATACGGCCAACAACTTTACTGTTGACAACTTTTTGATTGGATGCAAACAAAAAAATGACGCTGAAAAATCAATTTCTGTTCGAAAAATAAATATATTTCGGTATCATGCAGGTGCGTTGTAGGGAATTTTATTGCATAATATTTAACAAGAAGTCAAGTTACATCTTACTTAAAATAATCGTTCAAATCGAAGATGGCTTCAGTTGCCAAATTTACGATCAACGGTTGCTAACTCGAGGTATGTAGCACATAATTTAGCCGTATTCGAAATGTTTCGGTCAGTCATGATCAGTTTTGATTATTTTATAGTGTTTTTAAAGTATCTACACCTAATTCCACTAAATCAATCGCCAAATTTTAAGTTTTGGAAAAATCGATTCCCGACTTGCTATTTTGGCCGATTTTGGGGCCAGAAAAAGTTCGATTATAAAAGCGTTCTTCCCAATATTTTTTGTGAAGCTTTCAGTAATACTGGCATTCTCAACAAATTGATCGAACGCTTTGATAATCGAACTTTTTCTGGTCCCAAAATCGGCCAAAATAGCAAGTCGGAAATCGATTTTTCCAAAACTTAAAATTTGGCGATTGATTTAGTGGAATTAGGTGTAGATACTTTAAAAACACTAAAATAATCAAAACTGATCATGACTCAACGAAATTTTTCGAATACGGCTAAATGCTGTGCTACCTACCTCGAGTTAGCAACCGTTGATCGTAAATTTGGCAACTGAAGCCATCTTCGATTTGAACGATTATTTTAAGTAAGATGTAACTTGACTTCTTGTTAAATATTCTGCAATAAAATTCCCTGCAACGCACCTGCATGATACCGAATTATACAGGGTGCGCCAAAATTATTGCAACTTTTTTTCGCTGTACCACTTCTTCTGTTGAAATATATTTGACAAGTTCATAAATGTACCACGTAATAGAGAGACGGTTCACTTAGAACTCCTAGATGTTTAGTTTGGATTGGTCACATATTAGGATTTCTAGAGATCTTTGTTGCACCTAATCAGCCATTACTGGGCATTCAGACACTACGACCATTGATGTTTGTTATGAAATATCCCATACATCTACCCCAGAGAACTGGTTTAGTTCTCAGGGGAGTTGATTGGCTTCACACAATTCAAGGAGGGAAAATCCCATGTTGATTATTGCTTTTTTGATACATTACGTCTTCGAAATATCATACAATCAAAAGCACTTCTGATGAGGTTCCGATATGAATTTATTTGTTATCTACAATGACAGATCGATGAAAACTCACATGTGCTTACATACTAACAAGTCCTCCGAGATGCATATATTACAGGATTTCCCGAACATGTATTTGTTTAGATATGCAAACTTAAATAACAGCACGAACCACCAATTCCGCGAATTCAATATTTTCGGATATAAAACAATTATAACCAAACTCGCACTCCTTTCCAACTATCAAGGGTCTCAACAAATCCCTAGATATCTTCTTTAAAATTTCGAACACTTAGGAGGGCAATATTCGACACTCACAAATATATATCTCTCCAAACAATACGTACTGTGAAAATGCACATTTTTGAACCACTATAGAAAATTACACCCATTTGACCCTTCGCAGTTCCCTACATTGAAACTGTCGGTCCCCATAATAAACATATTTTCAAATCATGATCATATCCCAAACCATGGAGAAATTATGGGATAGTTTATATTTTTTAAGCAAAAACATTTGGAGTGGCGTCCAAGATAGACCCGAGCATTCGTTTTGTGTTCAGTGAACTATAGCTCTGATCCAATGATAAACATATCATTATGAACACCAATGTATGCCTTCTCTGTGATGAATATCAGAATGTTTCTAGTTTGCGCATAATACTCTTTCAAAGTTGAAACTGCCTGCGGACTTATCGTGTCTTAGCGAAGTAACTTTGAATCATTATACTGAATGAGGGAGTGGAATGATTTGCAAACCAAACTCAATTTATGAATTCCCTATAGTAGATCGACTAATGGTTACATACTCGCATTTTGCGCACCGTGCCATCTCTGTAGCTCACTTGGGAGCTGAAATACAGTATAGCCGGTTTTGGAACCGGGAAATGCCTATAATCTGGCTCTGGGACAAATGGCCTTGTTCATTCGTAATCGTGTCCCTAGACTAACTTAACATTATAATTTGATCGATTTTAAATGGGTTTGAAAAAAAATTGTTCGTGGCTTCCTCCACTGACTACCTGTGATAACCTTTTTCAGTATGAGCGAGAATCGAACACTTGTGGATGCAATTTCGAAGGCCACTTCCGATTCTATGCTCATTAAGAAATTTGGAGAACTTCCAGTCAAAACAATTTCTAAATTGATCGGTAATATTTATTGCGTATCGAAGTACAGCAAATATTTCAGAAGAAAATGTCAAAATTGCGGCAGAAGTTGTCTATAAATTGGTGGAGAAAGAACCAGAGACAATTCATTAGTGAGTGTATCCTTGAATACGCTTATTCAGCAAATTCATTATTTTATAGTTACATGTCGATCATGATGGAAATGGAATTGAGTGTGCATTGCATAGAGACTGTTCTCAAGCTGTATACGGTAAGCACTGCTAGAATGATGCATGACGTGAGTCTTTTAGGGAACACTTACTATCGATCGAGACCCTCTTCGTGCCTTTGTGTCTCATTGTCTGCAAGCTTGTGATGATGCAAATATAACGGCGTCTAAGCAGAGCCGACAGGTTACGTCAATAATCAATTGAACTATTTGATTGAGTAGTTGATGGTGTATATCAAGCGAAACGAAAATTGAGATTCTCCTGCTTACAGGTTCGCATGGTCTGTCTTTTTGTAGCCTGTCTATTGAAGAAGGACATATTACCCGCGGAACAGCAGATGACGGAATTATCCAATTTCGTACTCAACCATTCTACCCATAGAGATACTACTAATCTCTACCAAGTGAGTTTTTTTGAATCGTTATTGGGAATGTTTGTTCTATTTATTCCATATTTTGCCAGGTTTACATTTAAAATACTATTTAGTTAAAATCTCAAATGAAATGGGAATTATTCCCATTTACATAAAGTATATTATTGGAGCAAAATTGGACTGCGATATTTGGCTGTTCATGTCAGTGCGTTCGCCTAAGAATCGCACATTTTTCTAGAATTTCGGTACAGCAAAAAGAGACACTTTGAGAATTCAGTAGTTTTTGATAGCTCTATGTGTCCTAAATCGATTTATAGGTTTTACTGGCTACCAAAAAATAATTAGCATAATTACATGCGTTCAAACTTTGGAGCTTTACAAACTCTTTTCAATGTAAGTTGATATTGAAACTGCTAATTCATACGAAAATTGGAGAGTAGACCCTTCTCGATGCGCTCTATCCACGGTTGTTATTTGTGCATGCAAATTCGATATTTTAATTTTTCATCAAAAATTCATGAATTTTTATCTCGAAAACTAAGCCGAACACCTGGCTACGTTTTAGATATGATATTATCCTTGGTGAGATCTACCATGCAATTTTTTTGGTATTTTTAGGGTCGGATACATAGTTTTACGTTCAATAAACAAACTAATTGTAATACAAAACATTGTTTTAGAGGAAATCTATTTTCGGCCTCTCATTCCTCGCCGCTTCCCTCACCCACGCGGTGAAAAAGAACTGAACGAATCGATCGAATGCAAGGATAGGTTATGTTTCAAGAACAATTTCTTTATCACAGTCATTGGTGACCGCGCGGGTGAGGGAAGCGGCGAGGAATGAGAGGCCGAAAATAGATTTTTCTCTAATTGTAATGCAATGTTTTAGTTTATTGACCGTAAAACGATGTATCCGACCCTAAAAAAATTCCAAAAATTTGAATGGTTGAACACACCAAGGATAACATCATATCAAAAATTTAGCTAGGTGTTCGGCTTAGTTTTCGAGATAAAAATTCATGAATGAATAACACCGGTGGATAGAGCACATGGAGAAGGGTCTACTCTCCAATTTTCGTATGAATCGGCAGGCTCAATATCAACTTACATTGAAAAGAGTTTGTAAAGCTCCAAAGTTTGAACGCATGTAATTATGCTAATTATTTTTTTAGGTTGCCAGTGAAGTACAGACATCGATTTAGGACACATAGAGCTATCAAAAACTAGTGAGTTCTCAAAATGCCTCTGTTTGCTGTACCGTCAGGAGTACGATTCTTAGGCGAACGCACCGATATCGGAATTGGAATGTGATAATTGGCCCTTCTTCTTGACTCTCCGGGAACAATAGACAGGAATGCAGGAAAAGGAAACAGCTAATGATAATGAGGTGATGCTTCGCAGGCACTGGCAGAAGCTCGATCTCGGTTCGGATCGACTAACAAATAGTTGCACTTATGTAAAAGATGTCTTGTGTTGCTATAATATTTCTGTTTTATTTATTTTAATGTTGCAATGTGTCCATAAGATTGTGAAGGTTCTAATTAACTCGTATTCTGGTGATTTTTTATTAATTCTACCGTACCTCTTTCTCTCAAGTTCTATTACGCTCACCATGTCTAATTTGCTCATATACCAATTTCGTATCTAATGAATTCTAGCCAATAATGAACCCAACTGGTTTCAATCTATTCGCATATTTTTATATTTTCTCATGTTTTGAAAAGCTGTGACGATTACGAAGGCTTTTAATTCAACATGATGTGACTGAGAGAGCACTCAAAATAAGGCGTGTTATTCATCCAGGAATTGTTCTGATATCTGAATGAATAAATAAATGAAATGCCTGACTGTGAAAATGGATGGAAAAGGATTTCCTTTGAATGCCTGCAATAGTAGTTGTCAATTTATCGTTTTTCCTGTTTCGTACCATGAACATTTCCATGGCACAACCGATTATTCTGTGCAAATACTTGCTCTTTGAAGATGGAAGAAACTGAGGTGGCTCCTTTCATCTCTTTTCTCGTCTCTCTAAGTAGAGAAGAACGAGGATATCTAATCTCCGATCCATCCTCGTGTCTTTTCCTGTTCCGACTTCTTCCACCATCTACGCAATCTCTCATACTTTCTCTTATATGGGACGCAACTCAGTAAGTTTGTTTCGATATAAGTAAAACCAATACCACTTGCTCTCTACCAATATGTGTAATTTTACAAATTTTAGAATGATTCCTATGACCGAACGTGGCGATTATGGCATCTCTAATTTAGCTCTTCTAAGACAACTTGATATTGTACGAGATGATGAAAATGGAAAAAATATTTTAAATGTAAGTTCCGATGGTAGTTTTAAAATGATCACGTGTCCCCATTTTAGCCTTCTTTCCGTCGTGGATATTTGAATGGAGCTGTACAGGGCTCTCATCGCTCTTCCAGATTTGTCCCTCTGAACCCTGAGAAAGAAAAGGACAAGAGGAAGAAAGAGAAGGATGTAGTGAAGAAGAGTAATGAGCGATGGGAATGCCTGCTACGGTATATCCTTTAAATTGATGATAACGGGAATGTTTTTAAAATTGCTAATACGGGACCTGGGAATACTTCAGTTGTATGGTATTCTCACTTTGAAGATTCCTGGCCCTTCCTTCTGAATCGACGGTGCAGAATGTGTCATCGACTACTCGAGACGTACTCAACCATGCCGGATTCACCAGTGGATACGGGAGTGATATCGATATCACCAGCAAGGGATTTCAGTTCCTTCTTCTATCTCAAGTCCAACAGATTTGGTCATATATGATTGGTGAGTAGCGAAGACTTTGATAGTTTGGTGTTTGATTCCTATACCCCGAATTGTCAATCGTTGAAGATGGGGAATGGAGGAAATGAGTGTGTGGGTAGTGTTGATTGGAGTGAAGGTGGAGGTGGTGATGGATGGGGAATTCATAAGAAATGAAGTTCATTTCTAGAATTGCTTCGGATGGAGACGAAAGAGGGAAGGAGCGTGAAGGAATTGTTGGATGTCCTTTTGAGGATGGCTCTCTGTGTCCACTCTGAACCAGAAAACAAACGATTTGAGGTATTGTCACGATTTGAGAGATGAGAATATTCAAGAGTTCATGCTAAGTATATTCTGCAAGAATATGGTGCCAATATTATATACAAATCAGATTTTTTCCCTTCTGGCTACTACTTATTCACATAACCGCCCTTTTCTTTTGTAACTTTATGAATAGGACCCATACATAGGATATGTGTGAAAATATGATATGATTATTTGCACGTATTATATATAAAATTGTGCCTATTCTCAATTTGAGGTTGACAACTCTTGGACGGAACGGCAAGTTAGCTTCGTGACTCACTTGAGGGAACTGGGATTGATATTTATCCGGAAGCGGAAGGATGGGTAAGTTGCACACAAATTATTAAATGGCAAATTAGTGTGCAGATGAGTACTCCCGTTGCAGTTTCTTCTATTTAACCCCTCTCATGGCGAATCTGTGTCTAGCCAGCCAGAAGGATTCAACCATCAAAAAGGTTCTCTCTCTCCTGTCTTTCGAACAAACTAGTCTCAAAGTGATGTGACAGCTGTCCGTTCCATCACAACTGACTAAACAGACTTCTAGAGTTCGTCGTAGTAGACGTTCATTGGAAATAAACTAAGGTGGCATTTCAGACTGGTTCAATAATCGTGGAGACGAACTTCCGTGTCTATGCGTATACTTCATCATCCCTCCAATTGGCCATTCTCTCTTCCTTCACGAGTATGACCTATCGGTGAGACATCTCCCATTTATTATCACAAGGAAACCGCAAAATTCATTCAATTGTTAATCCGTGAAAGGTGTCGATACAGGTTTTTATTAGCTTCCTAAGAACCTAATATCTACCATGAAAGAATATAGTAATATAAGACACATCACTTAAAATATGCTCGTGCTCCCACATTAGTGTTCAATTGATAAAAGACTTCAGTAAAATATCTCATTGTGCAGTGGGTTGCGCGCTACCTTATTTTTGTTATAGTAATATTCGATTCCGGAGTAACTTTGCATGTACTCAGCAAGAAATAGTAAGTTGATGCAATTTAATAATGTAAATATTCTTAGATTTCACGATATGTCGGTGGGGGTTCTTACTCGTGATTCAGTCAGGAAAGCGCTCCAGGTAACATCCGATGTTTTGTTTGAAAAATTGAAAACGGAATTGATCACAGGTTGGCATCACAGCAGATCAAATAATCTCCTTTCTCAAGACTAATTCTCATCCGGAAAGTGCTTCTTCTGCCCTCCCTATTCCCATTACCGTATCTGACCAAATACGGTAAGTCAGATGAATGTTTATCAATCGATGGATTAAGTTGCAGACTTTGGGAAGATGAAAGAAAGCGGTTATTGTATCAGGATGCGACCCTTTATTCCTCATTTGAGAGTGAGAGAGTAAGCTGATTGATGGTAGATAGGAAGGAAATATTTGCATCTCAGGAATATCAAGATGTCCTCTCTTTTGCCGAGAGTGAGAAGATTCTCCTCTTAGCAGATGTGAGCAGGAAGAATATTGTGGTAACTGGAGAAGGACACGAGAAGGTCAAAGCATGGTGGAAGAGAAGGAACGGAGGAAACTGAAACACACTTTATCATACGAGTACAAGATAAAATTATATTGCCAATTCGTGTGACTACCTATGAATAGTAGCTCAATCTCCCACATCTCACGGTTAAATGATTCCACGAGGGTTAGGCCTCTCGAATTGAATGTCTATTCTGCTCCCGCCTCCTCACCTCTCTCTATCCTCTTCCTCTTCTTTCTCCTCCCCCTTTCCTCTCACAATCCGGACCCCAGTCATGGATCCCTCTGTCGAATATTGAACACCACACGGGTCTCTCTTCACCCTCTTCCTTCTCCGTCCTCCGTTCAAAACAAAAGAGTGCCAGTGGTGGAGTCTCCTTCTCCTTCCTTCTCCCTCCTCCTCTCTTCTCACTCCTCGATATGCTCCTCCTATCGCTTCTTCACATGATTCTTCTTCCTTCATATGCAGATCGTAAGTTGCATTCCCATCCTCAATCGACTGTTCAAATAGCTCCAAATGACTAGAATGAAGGGTATGATGGCAGGAGAAGCTCTTCTTACCACCCAGGGAGAATTCCTCCCTCACATTCGACTAGCCAAGGATCTCACCGACTCACGCAGGTTAAACAACACGAGAAAGAAGCAAGTGCGGGATAGAAGTGATAGTGAATGGAAAGATGCGATGAGAAGGGAGGAAACAATTTCCTCCTCTCGTGGTTTGCGATGGAAGGAAAAGAGAAGACTCATCTCGGGGGAAATATCTAGAAGGAAGAGTGAAAGAGTAGAAGAAAGCATCAGTGTTCCTATCCACGAATCTCCTATCAAATGGATAAATAATCCTTCTGCAGATACGACCGACGAGTTCGACCAGTAGTCAATCACTCCCAACCTACAACTGTCTCCTTCTCCATGAGTCTTTACCAGATTCTCTCCATCGTTCGTCTCTGCTTCCTTCTCTCTCTCTCATTCTCCCTCCTTCCCTTCTGAAGACTATGACCAAATTGTTGAAAATAGAGAGCCTCACAAGTAAGGGGACCTGTTTTGTGAATAGTTGATATGTTTGCCTCTATGCACTCGTTTGATTCTTCCCTCGAGGAATGTAAGATGTGTAGATGAGAACCATGTGTAGGATCTTTCTCCCTTCCAATAATTCTTTGAATCCAAAGCGATTGCGAATCTCTGAGTACTAAAAGTAATTGTGAATGGAGAGAGAGAAGAGGCGACTGCTTTCATACTTTTGCCACTCTCTCCATTCACTCCAACGGGCAAAGTTGGAAGAGTGGACGAAGAGGCGCCAACTCTTGATTACACCCTCCATTTCCTCCCCTTTCCCTCTCCCAATTCAATTTCCATTTCAGAATGAAAAACTACAAAATGTGGATCTCAACGTATGGGTGATACAAGTGAGTAATGGGATGAATGAGGGAAAAGAGACGGACTTCAGAAATGGAGGGACGATTTCCTCGGATGGAATCCAGTCAATTATGGATACATCAATCAGACTATTCTTCCATACGATCACATCTGGCTACCCGATACTTATTTGTACAATAGTGTAGTCATGGTAGGTGACTCCCATATAACCCGTAACCCCTATCAACCGCAGAATCGGGAAGAAACGGAACGGTACATAAACGTGGTGATCACAACTAATTACTGGGAAGGAGAGCAAGGAGCCGAAGTGCAGTTCATGTATCCCGCATTGTACAGGTCTCACCCCCCTCACTCCCTCTCCCCCCTTACTCCCTCTCTCATCAATATTCTTACTTTCAGAACGAGCTGTCAACTCGATATCAGGTAGGTAAATTTCAAGTGGGGAAAGAGTTTCGCACATCCTAAAGATACATTGATTAAACGTAAAATAGGGTATTGTACCCTTGCACTTGTGTAGATTATTTTCTTCTTCTCTTCCCACTAACAAGCACACTGGTTAATCACAAGTGGTTATGCAGCTTATTCATTTTCCAAAAAAATTAAAGAAAAATGGCGACCATCAATTTCATCGTAACGGTCCCTGATTATGGGGCCAATTTTAACCATAAACTAAGAGGCACGAATGATTAACTAGCTGAATCAGATGAAGTTCTCATAAGCATCGACAAATGAGCCCTACTTATGGAGACCCTCGATACTCTTGATTATCTTCCTCAGATTCTTCCCGTACGATCAACAGAATTGCACACTGGTAATCTCATCTTGGACTTCTTCCAAGGTAAATGGGGGGGGGGATACAGAATACACAATATTTATCAGGTGTCGCAAAGTTGCGCTGATCGGGCTTTTAGGCGTTCCATTCCTCATCATTCTTCATCTTAAGCTCCACCAGTGTCCACCTTTCACTCTTGCTAACTCATTTCTCCATCTTTCCCGCGGTCTTCCTTGGCCTCTGCTAGTAGCTCTGTTGTATTGTATCCACGTGGTCAACCTCTTGGTCCATTGGTCATCAATTTTCCGTATCTTATTTGCCCATTTGATCTTTCTTCTCACTGCTTCCTCCACCCGGTCTGTCACTCCAGTTTCCAGCCTCAGTCGATCGTTGCTGCATCTGTCTTGCCAGGTCACTGCTATCATGCGTCTCTCCATCTTTCGCTGAGCAATTCTTAGCATTTGCTTGTCCGACTCTTTCATTGTCCATGCTTCGCACCCGTAGAGTAGACATAATGCAAGTGTTAAAAGCCCGCTTTCTGATCTCTCTCCTAACAGTTGCATGTTTGAGCAGGTGGCCGATGTTTCTCCATGACAACCAACCACATTGGATTCTTCGTTTTGATCTCACATTCAGTTGAGGAGTAGAGTGGAAGGGAGATCCAACTTCCCAGATATTTTGCACCATTTTTGTACTCAAAAACACCTCACTCCACCTCGATCTTGTCTCTATTTGTGGCACTCGATGTTAATAAGTTTGTTTTTCGTGGGTGAACTTCGAGCCCAACTGCTCCAGCCGCATGTATAACTTTTTCCAACATCCTCTTCAGTTCAACTCTGTTTTTTGCTACAATAATGACATCATCGGCGTAAGATAGGGTTGTCAGCTGCTTTCCGTCAATATTCATTCCATCGCCATCCCAATCGACGCTGTCCAGTGCCAAACGTAGGACGCAGTTAAAAAGTTTCGGGGAAATTGTATCGCCCTGTTTAACTCCTCTCATGACTCTCACTTCTACCGCACTTTCGTAAACTTGAATTCGAGTGTTTGTCCCTTCATAGAATCTGCGTAGCACATCGATCAGGCTTGAACGGATTCCTTGGGTAAAGAGAGCATGCCAAACAGCTGGCCATTCCACACTATCAAAGGCTTTCTTGAAGTCAAGCAATGCGATGGGGGGATGTTACAATGTCAACTCAACTTAGAGCTCCTTTTCGAACGAGTCGGGCATTTGCGGGACGAAAAATGCGAAATCACTGAAACTCTAGATATGATTGAGGGTTTTCTGGCTGTTCTTAGGCATTCAATGGTGACTCTATCGCACAGGCAACGGAGAGAGCACAATGAAATGAGAGAGAACGAGAGAGTTTTCATTGCAGTCGGATATCAATTATGAGGCGGAATTTGCAAGTGTAAATCTTGACAATTTCATTCCTAATGAAGAATGGATCGTAATTTCATTCGAAGTTCGACGAATCGAAGTTAGTTTCCTCCTCCATCTCTCCTCTCTCTCTCCTGTTCAGTCTAAATTCGTATGTTGCCCCGAGCCGTGGGTTCTTCTGGAAGCGTCCCTCGTAGTGAGAAGGAAGCCTCTGTACTACATAGTGAATCTGGTGAGATCTCTTCTCTCCTTTCCCTTCATCCCTTCGAGGTCATTCCCACATCCGTCATCACAATGGTCGCTGTCACTGGCTTCTTCACAGCTGCTTCCACTTCCTCCGAAAGGTAAATTGTCGTAAAACTTTTCAATTCCCTGCCGTTGTCTTGGGTGAAATTTATTGGCAACAGGCTATGTTTAAGCATGTGCATATGTTGGAATAGAAAAATGCCCCCCCCCCTCCACAGACGTTGAAACTTTAAGCACTGACTTGCTAGTTATGCAACTATAAAATTTGCCAAAAATTTGGGAAGAAAAGTGCATAATCGCTTATTATAAAATATTTAGCAGACGATGATGCGTCGCGAATATGAGAGAATGCGCAAAAGCGAGCGAGCGTGGTCATCCTTTATGTTGCCTCATCCTTTCTCCCCTCTCCTATCCATGTTGTTCATTTTTCGTATTTTTGAACATCCTTTCATACATATCTTATCCCGGCATTGTCTTTCCGATAGAAAAAATAATAGTAGAGTGTGAATTTCGTTAATAGTAGAGTGTGAAAAAAATTAATAGTAGAGTGTGAAAAAAAAGTAGGGATATTATTGGAACCGTTATCAATATTATATCTAGCATTTATCTATGCTAAGGGAACGTCCGAAATCAGTTTTTCTCAATTGTGCATATTGATTGGTCGATAAAAATCAACTTGAAAATGTCGCGCATGTTCTTCATTGTCCCATCACTCATCTTATCAGCATAACGAAGTGGAACGAATCGTATAGATGACACTAAGGCCCTATATCCTTTCGGTCCGAGTTGGATACCTAAAAATTGTCCGCGTGCTCCAAAATAAGACAAAGGAATAATTAGCGGTAAAGGTCGGCTTAGACCACTCCACCATTCATGCCAGAGGGCTATGCTGATAAGATGAGGAGATGAGCCACTTCAGAACGTGAGCAATATTTTCAGGTCGACTTTGATCGACCAAACATCAATATGCGCACTTTATAAAAACTGATTTCTGACATTCCCATAGCCAAAATGTATGCTAGATATATGTCACTTTGGATCATTTTAGTTTATGGGAAAATAAATGCTTTGTCAGACGGGAGAAGCTTTCATTGGGGATCGACTCTTTACTTGCAATGTCCATCCTCATGATGATGGTATCCGAACAGATGCCAACCACCAGTGATTATATCCCCCTCTTCGGTCAGTCCTCCTCCTATCTTTTATAATCAACATTCTTCGTTTAAACAATCTCATTTTTGATTCTTGAAATGTCCACATGACAATGTTTTTGACTGATTCGCATAGCGAATTCACTCCATTCAATGCATCAATTTGTGTAAACACAAAATTTTGATTCTGGAGTGAGATCGGACTATGCCCGGGCAAATAATGTGAATAACTAATCATGAAACGTCAACTTAATGTGCGGATAGAAAAACAATTTGATTTTCCCCAGCTGCTTCATCCCCCCCCGGTCCCCTCTCACTTCTTATTCCAGGTCTCTTCTATCTCACGATCATTCTCATCATTTTCATGGGAACTCTCTTTACTGCATTCATTCTCAATGTCCATCTTCAAAAGTTGTATTCCCATCCAGTCTCCCCACTCATCTCATTCATTTTCTTCCATAAGGTTATATTAAATTATTCAGTTTCCGAAAGATTGACATTAATCTTCAATTGTTCGTATTTCAGAAAGATAATTTCTCTTTTGATAATTCCCTTTGAGGATTGAACCTATTTGGAAACTGCAAATGATGATGATGTTGAGATTGCTCGTTGGCTGTCTCTTCGCCCCCCTACGACTCTTATCGAACTGTGGAATGAAACTGGAGTGAGACTACAGAAAGTACCTACAACCAAGAACAAGGTCCGTTCCAATACACTACGCATTCAAAATTCCAACTCATCATATTTTCATATTTATCCTGACGTCAGGCACAATGGTCCTGCAGGAGGGTGACTTCAGTGTGGAGGGAATGGGGATCTTCGGTCTCAGAGCGTCGTTAGGTCAAGGGATGGGATCTTCTTTGGCTTCTCTGGTCAACTGTAGGGACGATCGTGACGGATCTCCGTTGAGCATCGAAGTAGATCATCCTGCCGCCGAACACCTGACTTGCGCCGGTTAGGAATTCACAACGCAGACAGCGGGGCTTTCTTGACGGTAGATCACTCGAGACGATGGGAATCCGTCCGTGCTCCTCCTCTTGAAGTGTACCAAGACAACATGAATACAATATTGAAGTGGAGACCCTGAAATTCTCTGGACACGTTTCATTAGAGCTGCTTCAGGGGTGATGCCCGTTCAATGGGGGTTCGAACCCCTACCACTTCATGTTTCTTTTGCTCATTTTTCATCTGACTTTGTTCAATGGAAGTATGGAAAAAGTGTACCCTCCAATTTTGGTGAATTTTGGGATATGTGTCGTCTAACCATTCCCATGTGAGTATATACAGACGGATAGAAACGAGTGCGATGGAAAATGTGAGATGATTTGAGGAGAAAGCGGATCGATTGGTGTCAAATGGTCGTCAGGAGGAAGGGATGGTGATGAAGAGTGGGAGTGACGTCATTCCCGCAGTTTCCCCTCCTTCTACTGCTCTTCTCTCGGCACGAAGTGAAGGAGGAGTGGAGGAAGTGAAGAACAAATGGAAGAGACTCGCGAGGAATGCCTCCATCAAAAGTAACCATTCATGAGCCCCTTTGTGAAAGAATACGCCAATTCTGAGGACGTTTGTCGACGCTAACAAAGTTAAATCGCTATCGCTGAACCAAAAAATTAAGTAGGTATTTGAAACTGCCTCATCTGATATTCTGATGACCTCAGAGAAGTATAGAACCACTCATTTCATGTGTCGCGCTGAATTTGGGCGGTTACTTTTTTCCAGCTCGAGAACGGCACTTCCAAACCCCACAAACATTTACTTTTTCTGCAAGATCTCTATGAGTGAAGTATTTTTGCTGTTGGAAGTGTGACATTAGCTCTATGTAACTCAGCTATGAAAAATTTGGGTAATTTGAAAATTCAAAAACTCCGCACTGAAAAATAAGTCTACGGTGGCGTCATTTTAAGGTTACCAAACACCCTTAAAAATGGTATAGTGTCTAGGGTGTTATTTACAAAACAGATAGGTATATCGCATCCATTAAATTGGTTCGCCAGGTCTGTCTGTATACACAGCGAAAAGTGATGAAACATCATAATTTCTCAGTTGAATGAGATCAAAATTCCTTTTGCATTGTGTTAGGTTGTTAATAAGTGCTCTGAGATACTGTTAAAGTTACCAACCGAGGACGAAATCCTGATCCCGAGGTTGTACGGATTGCCGTGTATGAGAGAGTGTGCAAAAGTGAGAGAGCACTGGATCAGGCAACTTCAGCCTGTTCCTTTCCGGCCATATATAAGCATCGTGGTATGAATATAAAATCTTGGCGAATATCGTTCTTTATACAATTAAGAACCAATGCTACAGGGACGACAATGCATGGCGATCAGACCTGTCTATTTCAATACGCGCGGACTGAAACTTGTGAAAATTTTCATTAGCAAATTCGTGGCGGAATTTTTCTTGACAGGTGTCCTCGAAGAGTCAAAAATTGAGAATCGGAAAAAATGGTGGATGAAGAATGTGGTGTGTCGTAACAATGGCATTCAGAAGGAAATATTGATTTGTGTAGATACTATTTAAAAACCTGCGCCACAGTTCGTCGCATTTCCATAATGTTAACAAATTTTGGTTTAAAGTTACCGGACGAGGACGAAACCCTGATCTGACCCTGATCTGGTCGCGTGTACGAGAGAGTATGCAAAAGTGAGAGAGCGCGGGATTACGCTGATCATTTTCGGCTTTCCCTTGAGGCTATTATTGATTTTTATCATTTTTGTATATTCATTCCCAACTAATTCAGCCATCGGCTATTCGATGGATGACAAAAAATAGGGGGTCAATTTTGTCCTCGTCCGGTAACTTTAATAAAATATTTATTCGATCGACAGAAGTCGAATGGAAAATCAAGCAAAGAACGTGTAGTTAAAGTTACCCAACAAGGACGAAATTGACCTATTATTTTTTTGTCCTCCATCGAATAGCCGATGGTTGAATTAGTTGAGAATGAATAAACAAAAATGTTAAAAATCAATAATAGCCTCAAGGGAAAGCCGGAAATGATCAGCGTATTCCCGCGCTCTCTCACTTTTGCATGCTCTCTCGTACACGCGACGAGATCAGGGTCAGATCAGGGTTTCGTCCTCGTCCGGTAACTTTAAAGTTACCCAATAAGGATGAAACCCTGATCCCAAGACGCGACGCATTGTGCACGCGTCGTGTGTATGAGATAGTATGGAAAAGTGAGAGAGCGCGGGCTCAGGCAACTTCAACCTGATCCCTTCCGGCATTCCCCTGGGGCAATTATTGATTTTTCGCATTTTTGTACATTCTTTCTCAACTCATTCAGCCATCAGCTATTCGATGTAGGATAAGAAATAGAGGGTCAATTTCGTCTTTGTTGGGTAACTTTAAAATTAGTCTCTCATTAGTGGAAGTGGTCGTTTGATCCTTCCTCACTTGCAGAGAGTGCTGATGAGAAGCTACCGAATGCATTCATCTCCACCGAGTGCAATCTACTAGACGTGAAACTGAAGAGAAGGTACTCGTTCTGCCTTCTCTCCTCCCCTCTCTCCTTCCTTCCCTTGAGATACGCCCTCGAATGGGAGTTCCTAGCTGTGGTCCTCGATCGACTCCTTCTCATTCTCTTCTCCATCCTCGTATTCGCAGTCACTCTTCTCATGATTCTCGTGGGGGAAGCGATGCATCTCAGCTACGAATTGGCTGACACTGCTAATAACTGACCCCCCCCCTCCCTGCCATTCCTTCGCTCTACCCCATGAGTAGCTATCATTGAAAAGAAGGATCTCTATAGTTGAAGGGTCTCGTGTGACTTGTATTCTTCCTATTCTTCTTCTCCCTTCTCCCTTCTCCTTCCCCTCCTTCCCATCATCATTCACTCGATCACTTCCATCTAATCCTTCTAAGCCCTTTCCTTCTGTCCTTCTCTCTTCTCTTTCCATCATACTCTTCATTCTATCAGTCTATAATATACAATCAGAAGGGAGATCGATAAAGAGTGAGCACAACTCAGAGTGGACCAGTGTAGTGTGAGGGTGAGTAGGGAGAGGGGACAGGCACGGATTCCTTCAGCGTCTTCTCCATCGATGGACCTCCTCCTACCATCTGAAAGTAGATCTTCCCATTCTCTTTTTACATTTCTCATTCACGGCAATTTATGGATATTTCGAGAAACGAAGTTTGTGGAGAGACAAGTTGGGCAGAAGGGAGAGTTTATGCTACGACGGAAAGGATTACGTTGCAATCGTGTGGTGAGAGAAGCAGACGGAAAGAATGAAGAGAAGAGGGGGAGAGGGGGGAGGGGACGGGAGGGGAATGGCTGACGTACACTTGATACCACAATGGATAGTGAGTTGAAGTGGTGAGAGAATGAGTGATTGAACTCACTCCGACTGGTTTGATGTGCCAATTGAAGGAGGCAGTGGCGGATACTGGAGGAAGGGGAGCCCGAGTCACATACCCTCCGTTCCATGACGAATATCCATAGAAGTCATCTACCATCTGGAATCTCCCCTTCTTCCCATTACAACCACTCTTCTCTTCCATCCCTCCCATTCCAATATTCTCACCTGGGTGGTATGGGCGATGGATACTGTAGGCTGGAAAGGAATCGATTGAAGGGGGAGGAGAGTGTTAGAATGAGTAGGCGGAGGTAGAGATGAAGAGGATGAGGAGGATGGAGGGGGTACGGTATCACTGGGAGTAGAGAGTGAGGGAATAGTTCCCCTCTCTCGCTTCCTCCATTTGGCACGACGATTCTTGAACCAGACCTGAGAATTGAATGAAATGAAGAAGAGAGGACGGAATCTCAAGGGAGAGAAATGGACAAAAGAGAGGGAGAAGTAATCAGAGACTGATTAGTGGGGATGGTAATGGGAAGAGAATACCCAGCTGGCATTCCATCTTCCCACTCTGCACTCACTCTCACTCTCGGCTCGCTCAGTCCTATCCAAATCGAGATTTCCTCTCTTGTTCCCATATCTGGATATCGATTTCGATTGAAGCAATTCTCCAGTTCACACAACTGAAATCAACACTACTTTTCAGTAAACTTTTACACATCCGAGAAATTATTATATACCAATAATATTATTAATTGTAAGATCTCTCCTGTGGTCATTATTAAATTCAGTTATTGAAGTGATATGTATAATAAATAATAAATAAACCTGATGGGAAGTGAAATGAGTTCGCTGTCTTCTTGTCTTCACCTTAGGATGATCCTCCTTGGAATCCTCTTTCTCTACTGAATCGTATGATGAATGAAAACAAATTGATCTAGATCACAATCGGTGGACTTACCCTTGGGAGTCTTGGTCGGGGGAAGGGAATTGACTACTGACTGAAGTTGATCGGGGTAGAAGGAAATGTCGAAGGTAGAGAATGATGGAGTGAGTAGAGTGGAAGAGGTTGCAACTGGAGGGAGACACAGAGAACTCAGAGGAGGACGACAATCCATCGAATCGCCTCGGAAGGGGATCGAACTCAGATCTTCCATCACAAACATCACATGAATGAAGGAGGTCTTAGATGGGGGAAGAAGTCTTCCATTACCGTACTCAGCCCCGCCCCCCCCCCCCCTTCCACCCATTGAGGGAAGGCAAGAATCCATCATGTGCCCGTAATGAATAACATTGCCCCCCTTCCCATTTCTCTATTCCTCTGTATAATATTGCCTCATCTGTATCTACACTTTCTATAATCATAATATCTTTATCATATGATCAGGAGAAATGAGAAGGAAGGTCAAAGGGTGTCAATAATGAATGGCATGTATGGATGTGCTCCGTCTGTCTCCATCCCTCCATATGCTATTCTTACGTAATCGGCCGACCCTTTAATCTCCTTTCCTCCTCCTCATTCAGAGATACACAGTAGAGATTGGCGCCTTAGACTCTGCCCCCCAACAGAGAAGAAGTCATCCGAGTATTCACTTTGTCTACGATTCGAAGAGTGACCGAGACTCTACAATCACAGTCTCTTCTCCATTTCCATTCTCCTCTCTACCTCGTATCTCTCCCGATCGCTTCTCCTCTTCTCTTCTCACCATTAAACACCGTCTCGTCTACAGTATCCTCAGTCTTCTCACTGATTCCGTGAAGCATTTTCTCATAGACGGACTGTGTGATAACAACGAGAGATCGTCTCTCAAGTAGGATTCCTCCTCTGCGTCGTTCACTCCATGAGGCACAACTCTCCAAGAGATCACTCCGTTTAAGAACACTACATCCTAACATTTGCAGCGAGTACTTTTTAACAGGTTCTCATCAATGTGAAAGAGTAACACCACATTACTCACATTTCCATCGACGGGATCATATAGATCCAAGACAGTGCTACTTCCGAGGGAAACAGTAGTGATAAGAGGGAGAAAGGCGGGTCCATCCGTGTGAGCCATGATTCCCTTAATTCCTTCAATAATACTATAGGACACTCGCGCTTTTTGGGATAGTATCAGGCGAAGGAGATGTAGCCATCTCGATCACTCTCGCGAAACCTCATCATGTATCGAACCCGGTGAAGTTAGAGCAAACTGCGAGGAGATCACCGAGGATGTGGAAACGCGCGAAAGCGAAGGTAGCGAGGGAGAGCGAAGATTAGCGGGATAGATACATCTACCTCGACGGTTACGGGCTCGGAATATCGCCACCGTTTAGCCAACCCTAGTTATTACAGTATCTTAGGATGAGCGTTCGAATGGATATTATTTAAATATTTAAACCCTAGAATACCTGGCCAGGCAAATACTCGTTGATGAGAGCATGATTGAGTGGTCGATTGAGGAAATGACTGACTCGATTCATCAGAGATCGAAGCGGCTCAACATATCCATCTATTGGGTATCTACATCTAACTATTACCGGAGGAAAATCATCTACTGCGAATAGTGACTTCTTCCCGACTATTCCGCCATAATTCTGAGAAAAAATATTTGAAATTCACAATATATTGACCTTCCACTCTTACTGTAATGTGTCTCGTACTATTCTAGTCAAATGCTGTGATGTAGATATGAGCCCAACAGCACAGTATACATTCCCCTAATAAATAGTACACACACAAAACAGTCGAATTGAGCCGTGAATTATTTACCATCAATCATCGGGAGTACTCCGGAATGCAAATTACGGTTGATATTGACTGACCATGAGTCTTCTATTCATAAGGACTTCCCATTTAGGCTTAGGCGCTTGATAAATCTCATTCAGCAATGACTCCTCTTCGTCCTTAGTTATAAATTCCGGAATATAATAAACTGAGGAAGGGGCCTGTCGATATCCATTTCCACACTTTTTTAAAATTCCTAACTCACAGTTGCGACTCGATGAAGTATCAATTTGTCATATTTAACTAATTCGGATACCGTCGTCATCTGGACTTGTATTCATGTCGATTTCTAAACAATATACTCATCGGGTAATTGTGTGAAAGAGACACCTTGCTTCCCATCTTCTTTCAACGTGCGATCATATAAGAAGGAATATTTATACGAGCAAAATGATGTAACGCAAATAAAATAGTTCCTTATAAATTGTAGAATAATTATTTTTAAAAATATCCAAACACCTTTTGCAGGAATAAAATTGTTATACTTGTACTAATAAAGAGACACTCGAGTCATCTAATATTTACAGTGCGAAAGCGTGTGGTAATATAAAAGGTATGGAAATATTGACAAATACGAACTAATAAAAGACAGACGGTATTGCAAAAGTTGAGATATAAGTACAAAATCAAGTAATTCCACCTGGGAAAACTTATAAAAAACTATAGAGATCCGATGCGCGTTGACAATTTATGAGGTAGATTATTTTCATAAATAATAGTTATAGAAGCGAAAAAATATGTGCATATCAAACGTGATTAGATTAAAGAGAGAGTGATGGCGGGAATGTCGTAGGACCCTTATAAGGACTGGAAGCTAAAGTGCAAGCAAGTAGAGAATTTTCAGTGAGAGCTGAGGAGAAGAGATTAGAGGACACCTTCGGATTGGGAGATATCATATCAAATAGATTGATAGAGCCCGTCTTATTTGGAGTGCTGGGAGGCCGCTTTGCCCCTCTATCGATATTTAGAGAAGTGAGAGTGGGAGAGATAGGTCGAGAAGGAGAACTCAGCAAATGGGATCCATATGAGTATTTCCAACAGGAGTTTGCGGGAGCTGAGAGAACCTCGGGTTCCGGTACTACATTAGATATACATCTCTGAAAGATAGATTATTCTAGTAAAGAGCCAATATGTGATACAAACCTTGGCATTGGTTCTTCCTAAGATGGCAGGACGGTTCTTCGACAAATTGGCTACTGGCTTGGTGTTCTGCTGTATGCATATCCGTTACACTTCAACTCTTCAGTCAAATTGAAACTCACCATTTTATCGGGAAAAGTTTTTACGGAAAGATCGCTCAATATCTTGGTTCTTGGGGTGTATTTATATTTGTGAACCATTCCCGTAGATGATTTAGCATCCGATGAGGAAGCACATTCTTCCCCCTAAAAATCGGTATTCTTAGTATCTCATCACATTTGAATCGCCATCAAACAGATAGTTAGCTATATAATAAATATTAGGTTGGTTCAAAAGTTTCTGACTATTTTCATGTTCGGACATTTTGACCTACTCCGTTCAACTCATTCAGTCAATCAACTAATGGTTATTCATAGTTGATGAAGGCTTGGGAATACTTTTTACGCGATACAATATCGGGCCAATTCGATCAGCAAGGATGACACTATTCACAGTCAAACTCTAAATTGTTCTTGATTTTCAATACTTTTCAATTGATCGTAACTCCAAGGACAAATGAGATTGAGACAAACGTGAAGGATTATTGAGAAGCCTATTACACAGGCATATAATTTGACTCTTCCGAAATTCTGGTCCCCTGAATTTCCGCTTAACATTTTGGCCAAATCAGTAAACTACGCTAATTGGAGAATGCTTGTTTTATATTCTCTGGCACTGTACTCGTACAGATCGACCTTGAGAGCTCAATAGTAGTTCATTATGTTCTACCTTCCTATCTT
This sequence comes from Pristionchus mayeri, assembly GCA_036245805.1. Classification (NCBI taxonomy): domain Eukaryota; kingdom Metazoa; phylum Nematoda; class Chromadorea; order Rhabditida; family Neodiplogasteridae; genus Pristionchus; species Pristionchus mayeri. Next base: position 23,470,657 of record BTRK01000004.1, on the reverse strand, counting down.
AGAACATAGTTATATTTTGGAGTAGATTCGTCAACCAATAAGTAATTAGGATATTTCGGAACCGGATTTAGAAATTTAAACATCGAAATCAGCACTTTTTGTTGTTTCTATTTTCTCACTCGCAATGAAGACCCGGTTTTTCACGTTTAACCGAACAAGCAACTCTTGCCCTACTACATATATGTTGGGCAAATTAAGGAGGTCTCAAATATCTGAGAAGTTGAGCTCAACTAAAAACACCGAAAAACACCATTTTCGGCAGTTTCGATATGAAAATAGTGTTCTCACGTTCACTATCCGATATATCCAATGTTAATGTTTTCCGGTACCCCGCCACTACTGACGTCACTAAAACTATAGAGGAATTGCAGGCAATCGAAATAGGCTAGGTGAAATTACGAAAAATAAATAGTCAGAAACTTTTGAACCAACCTAATATATCCATACAAAAAAAAATTACCTCGGCCTCAACCATTTGAAATTCTTCTTCCGATTCTTTCTTTTCTCTCCATTTAATTAAATCTGCATTGACCTGCGAAATGTTCGTTGCTGTCAGTGGTTGGAAAATAAATCCAAATAACACAAAATGATAATTCGAAAAAAAACATTTCCATTTTCGCATATTTGTTTAGTTTCAATTTTTTTTTGAGACCGTCATTCGATAAGCGACTGATCATCATATCACACCAGTCACGAGAGAATCGAGCGGGATTTTTATTACTTGGGAATGGAGCCGAAATCGTGAAATGAGTTAACAAAGGTCTCTGTACTGGGCACTAGAGTCCCTAACTTTGACCGAGCATATGTCGCTTCTGGTGCATATTTAATGTGCCCTGAGGTACCCGCATGATTTTTTTGACCTCTATAGATTTATAAAAACTAGAAGTCGTGAAAATCATTTTGAACCGAATTCACAGATGAAAAACCCACCGTCACATCTACCATAGGAAAAATTCTATGGTGGATCCTAAGGTATGGGGTTCGAATACCAACCTTTACCATCGCTTTTGCCACGCTACGAGGGAAGTACCCAATAGTAGGCAAAAATTGTACAAGCCTGGCAAAATCCACTGCAGAGGCCGGGACTCGAACCCACCCTACCATGGGATAGATTTTACGGCCACTAGGCCACTAGGCCGCGAAATCTAGCGTTAGGTCGACGGTGCCTTTTCATCTGTGACCGAATTATGGTTAAGGTAGGTTAAGTCAAAAGTGTAGGAAAATATTCTCTAGCTTTTTGGATATGTGATAGATCTCGTCGAGCTCTTTCGAATAAGGTATTTGCCGTTGCTTGTTTGAGTTGGTTTGAACTCGTTACATTCTATCTCTCGCCGCGCTAAAACAGCGAGAGACAATGGATAATGAAGAGATAATTCTCTCCCAGACCGCTTTCCTCCGCGCGCGCCTTCAGGAATGATCAGTTTAACGTATTATTTACAAGGGAGACGCAAAAGTGGGCCGCTCAATCCCGTAATTTCATGGTCGGCATTCGAACTTGACCATAATGGGAAGCCCAATGCGTATCTAAGTTGATTGGGTATAGGTTTCCTAAGGGCCAAAAATCGAGTCCGAAAAATATCGCAATTTTAAATGAAATTTTCGCTCGCGTAGCTATGAGATATACGATTCTTGAAGGCGCAGTCCCATCTCACCTTCTAGCTCAGTGGTTAAGGCTACATCTGTTTTGCCGAAAGTCAGGGGTTCGATCCCCGAACCCAGCCGAATGTTTTGCTCATTTTGTAAATCTCTCCCAGTCTTCTCCCTTGGGTTTGTATATCCAATGCCATATATGTCCTCACTTTTACTCAGTTATTTAGTGCTGCAATACTCCACATGAGTCCGTGCCGTGCCCGTAGCGTATTGCAATACTAAATAACTGAGTAAAAGTGAGCAAAAATATGGCAATGGATAAACAAGCACAAGGGAGAAGACTGCGAGAGATTTACAAAATGAGCAAAACATTCGGTTGGCTTCGGGGATCGAACCCCTGACTTTCGGCAAAAACAACTGGAGCCTTAACCACTGAACTAGGTAGAGAGAAGGAAATGCGTCTTCAAGAATCGTATATATCCCTTAGCTGCGCGAGCGAAAATTTCATCTTAAACTTCGATATTTTTCGGACTCGATTTTTGGCCATTTGGAAACCTATATCCAATCAACTTAGATACGCATTGGGCTTCCCATTATGGTCAAGTTCGAATGCCGACCATGACATTACGGGATTGAGCGGCACCACTTTTGCGTCTCCCTTGTTACTGTTGAAAAAATAACTTCAATTCAACTCATACATTTCAAGGAGCAAAGCACACCCTGGACACAGCACTTTAATGGTGCGAACAGTGTCAATGGCAAATAATGGCATTACAATGGCAAATACCTTATTCGAAAGTGCTCGATGAGAGTTATCACATATCCAAAAAGCTAGAGAATTTTTTCCTGCACTTTTGATCTAACCGTAACTCTGTTCAAAATGATTATCATGACTTCTAGTTTTTATAAATCGAGAGCTCAAAAAATCATGAAGGGTATTGTAAGAAAATAAACCATTCATACTTTAAACAATAGCTTAGTAAATGGCGTAAATAGCGGGAATGAACAAATCGCTCGTCGAAATCATAAGTGCGGCCCATTGATAAAGCGTTTATCTCAAGATTACGCATCGTGAAAATAGGCGGAGCATGAATTCAATAATCTCGCGTATGAGTGCACGGCCCCCGGAGCATCGACATAAGGAAAGGAAAAACGTCCGCAGGCATCAAGGAAAAGGCGCGCGCCACAGATGAAAAACCCACCGTCAGATCTACCATAGGAAAAATTCTATGGTAGATCCTAAGGTATGGGGTTCGAATCCCGATCTTTACCATCACTTTTGCCACTCTTCGAGGGAAGTAAAAATCATAAGTGCCCATTGATAAAGCGTTCCGATAATTAACTATTTGGGTCGATTGAAGGCGGAGCATGTTAAACGGAGAATTGCAAAAGCTGAGCATTTGAATCTTACAACGTGGTTCGCTACGTGGTTCGCGGGGTTGTGTTATAAGGACAACAATTGGACGCGACTGGTGAGAGCCTGCTGAAAACGTTGTAAAAGGTTCGTGAGGCCTCGAGCAATTCGAAAACTTTTTCGAATCACCCTCGGCCTCACGAGCCTTTCACAACGCTTACGCTGCGGGGAGTGAGAGCAAGATTTTACAACAACTATGTGCTATATTTCTAAACGATGGGTTGTGAAAAACTACGTTACAGTGTTATAAGGTGTGCAAGTAGAAGCCTGCTTAAAACGTTGTAAAAGGCTCGTGAGGCCTCGGGCAATTCGAAAAAGTTGGGATGGGGCTTCGCCCCATCCCAACTTTTTCGAATTGCCCGAGGAATTGCCTTTTCACAACGCTTACGCTGCGGGGAGTGAGAGCAGGATGGGATGGTGTGGTGGGTGGTGCACGGGGTGCATTTGAGTTTTCTGCGATTTGGTAAAATTCACCATGTTGTGTGGTGTGCTGAAAGTGCTCGTCGTGAGGATGCGAGTTAGAGCCATTTGAAGAAAAAGATCAAACTACAAACTACAAAGATCAAAGATCAAATTTTGAAAGCGCTCGTCAGGGGAGTCCATATGGTCAAGGTCCCATGCACATAGGTTGATTTTAAAGCGAGTTAGAGCCATTTGAAAAAAGATCAAACTACAAACTACAAAGATCAAATTTTTAAAGCGCTCGTCAAGGGAGTTCATATGGTCAAGGTCCCATGCACATAGGATGATTTTGAGGCGAATTAGAGCGATTTGAAAAAAAGCGTGACAGACAGACGGACGGACAGACAGACGTTATGGTATTTCTTTATACAGTAATACCTCAGGGCACATTTTATATTAAATATGCACCAGGAGCGAGATATACTCGGTCAAAGTTAAGACTATAGAGTGCCCAGTACAGTAACCTAAATAATGAACTGAGAGCAACGACAATCTGGGGGATAGAAGGCATGTCAAGAGATGACCAAAATCGGTGCTGGCTCATTTCACGGTTTCATCTCCAATCCCAGTGGGAATTTCCCACGCATAGCTCGATTATCTCGTGACTGTCGTGACATTCCTCACGTCATCAGTAAAATATTCATTTCCGATTCAATTTTTAAATTTAACGGTCGTTCGCAGCGATTATTCAATAGTCATTTGTTGAATTGACTGAATAATCAGTCGACTATTTTCGGTAGTCGACAGATTGATTTTCATTTATCATCAGTCGACTTTCGACTAAGTCGATAGAAGGTCTCTACATTGTCATTGAACAAATTTAAGCATACCTTTGTCAGTTTCTCGGGACGAATGGACCACAAACAGCTCTTTCGTCCATGACTTTCATGCTTGATTTCAATCTTTTGAAAATTCTTATTGAGGGATAAATTGTGCCGGACCGAATTTTTCCATCCGGGAGGAGCGGTACGGAAATATGGAAAATGCTCGCTGTAGAATTGATAATTATTATAATTTATAAAAGAGATTAGTAATAATAATAATAGTAATGTTTCATCACCGCAATTTTTTCGACATATATTTTCCGATAAAAGATAAACCCACCATATGAAAGTATATATGTCAGAAACGGCTAGTTGTCCTGTCGTACTGGACAATATAGCGAGAGATACCATATTTGAGTACGACGAGGACGGTTTCTTCTCGTACGGCTGGGCCTAATTAGGAGATATATTAGATAATATACAAAATTCTACAAATTAAATTTGCAAATCATAATAAAGATAAGGAACTTGAAGGAAAGATAAGGAACACATCTTTGCTTTCGGGCACGACTAGGTCGCTTCATAATTATGGTAGCCTTTTTTGGACACGTAGTATTATGTGTAGGTTGATCATTCAGCTTGAACTGTGGAGAGAGGGAGCAGGGATTCATACTACTTACTTCCTAGTTTAAAGAAATTCTCCAAGTTCTAATATAAACATACCTTAACTGGAGAAGGTTTCTTATATTTCAGAATATCTGGCGTAATTTCTTCTCGAAATTTAGAAAGATCAACCTATAAAAAAGGAAAAAAGTATCAACAATAAATGAAGATTACCTTGTCAATCCAGCTTAACCCAGTAAATGATGAATTGCTGTTACTGTTACTATGTATATTTCCAGCATAACTAGCCAGATCCCATCCACTTTCATCGTTTGCACCAAGGAACGTTGAACTATCCATTACCTGCATTGCTCGATAATTAAATCCTATAGAAGCTTCTTCTAGAAGTGACATCTAGTGCGGCAGCGATATAACGATATCCCGAAATCGTCTCACTCACCCCCCCCCCCCCCTCCCTTCCCGAAGAGAGGAAGATTGCGACAGAATAAGGAATGTATGAAATGCATGTAAAATAAAAGATAAATAAAATTAATTAAAATTTAAAAGTAAAAAAACGAAAAATTTGAATTTAAATTTCTAGTGACAGATTTCCTAGGCAGTGTGCGCGCCGAGCAAAAGTTCCTGATCGTCAATTTGCATAGTGCGCCCAGATCGTGAATGCAGTCATGACTGCACGCACGGCCCCCGGAGCATCGACATAAGGAAAATGAAAACGTCCGCAGGCATCAAGGAAAAGACGCGCGCTTTCAAAAATAGTACAGTCAGAATTGCCTGAGAAGCCTGAGTTGCAACTTGAAATGCCTGATTACTGCCTGATTGTCACGTTACGCGCGGTGCGAATAGTCTTTTGTTCCGTTTAGCGAGCAAATTCCACAGCATAATTTTTTACAGCTCGGACAATTTTCAGGATAGCTCCCGGACGTTTTTGCTTTCCTTATGTCGATGCTCCGGGGGCCGTGCGGGCCCTTGCCCGTCGACATTCGGAAAATCGGACCGCCTAACTCCGCCCACTTGACCCTTTTCTCCAATTCTCTATTTAACAGTGAATTGCAAACTGAAATTTGGCAAAAGACGAAGAGGAGAGGTATAAATACTGTAAAATTTGAAGCTTAAATGACCCACAATTTCCTAATTTCCTGAGGCAGGGTCAATTTAGGCACGTTTGAACGATTTCCGTTCGACAAAAATTAGGCGGATTAGGTTTTCTAATGTCGACGAATAAGGTCACACGTCACACGGCCCCCGGAAGATCGACATAAGGAAAGCAAAAACGTCCGGGAGCAATCCTGAAAATTGTCGAGCTGTAAAAAATTATGCTGTGGAATTTGCTCGCTAAACGGAACAAAAGACTGTTCGCACCGCGCGTAACGTGACAATCAGGCAGTAATCAGGCATTTCAAGTTGCAACTCAGGCTTCTCAGGCAATTCTGACTGTATTTTTTTGAAAGCGCGCGTCTTTTCCTTGATGCCTGCGGACGTTTTCATTTTCCTTATGTCGATGCTCCGGGGGCCGTGTGACTGTATGTTAAAGTCAAAATTATTATTTCAATTTAATTTATGTAACCTGTTTGGAAGTAAATTTTTCGGATCGCTTGTGTGTTTGAAAGTTGTTCACTTAAATATGGCATTTTTATGGTCGCTCTATGTAGATCTTTTTTTTTTCGATAACTATAATTTACCTTTAATAGCTTATCACTGTGCAACTTCTTCTTATATGAGCGGTGCGATTCAAGACATCGGGCAGGTATATTGTTGACAGAGCTACATCCGATTCACATTATTCCAGCTTCGTGAGTTTCTCAGCGTCTATAACATTCTCACCGAAAGGTGCTTCAATTCTTGTGTTGACAACTTCAACGGGCGTTCTCCGTCAAATACTGAGGATTCGTGCTTGTCAAAGTGTATGTATTGAAATAATAAATTGCAATTGACATCTGTGGAATCAGTAAGTTTTTTTTTAGGTATTGATAAGCATATGAGAGTCAACCGTCGGTTGATGATCGTATTCTCCGAAGTTGCACCCCAGATTCTCTTTAAGCAAGGTGCTCCTGCTCCCTCTACCTCAGTTATCTCAGGCGAAGTCAAACAAGAGGTTTCATATTTAATGTATTGCAAAACTGGACATTTTCCCGCGAAATGGAGTTTCTTTAAACATTTGATCTTCTAATTTATGGCATTCATTATTTTAGTTGTACCCATCGATTCCGTGATCGGGAAGACGAGAAATTGAATAATACTGTTTAGCAGCAATGAACGTGCTAAACGAGCACGGATTTCGCAGTGATGGGCGCAGGCCCGAACAAATTCGCAACATTAGCTGTAAATTAGGAGTCTACCCACAGGCGGATGGATCTGCTTATATCGAGCAAGGAAATACACGAGTCAGTGTTATTTTCCTTTTAATTTTTTGTATAATTATTCAAATACTTCCATTGTGCACGGCGATTCAGGCTATTGGATTTTTTCGCTTGACTTTGTGCAGTGGAGGGCTAATATGAAAACCGCGCACCTGCAGGCTGGGCGCAAGGTTTCCTGGGCGGAGTCTAAATTCTGACCAATCAGAGCCGCTCAACCGCACGCCTACCGCAACGCAACCGCCCAGAAATCAAATTTCCCGCTTGCCGCGACCGCGGGAAGTAATATTCAAATGTGGTCCCCTAGCGAAAACCATTCATGACGCCCCGCCCATTTATGGCCGTTTCTAAAGCGGGGGAGCGGAGGGCCGTGATTGTGTTCTTTACTGTTGCCACCAAATTGTGGCGTGTTGTTGTTCGTTTCTAGATGAATGAATAATTATAAAATTAAATGTATCATTTAACAGCAAGAAGCAGCTAAATTATTTAAATGAACATTATTAAAACTAACAGAACATCTGTACAGATAGTTTTCATGGCATGAAATGTCCTTGAGGTGATGTGTGCAGTATACGGTCCCCATGAGTCTTCCAATCGAGGCAAGACAAATGAAGAGAGATGTTCCGTCTCCGTTCAGTTGAGCACTGCTGCATTCGCAACTCTCGAAAGGAAGAATAGAAGAAGAGGCGACAGGTTAGTTGTATGTCTAAGTCATGCTAGCCCGCTTGCGCCCCTCGCTATCGGGGGGGGGGGGGGGGGGGGGGGGTTGCCAAATACAACTTCAGTTCTATACGTAACTGTACGGGGTTCGTTTCACAATATTTATTCGGTACGATACCACGAAATTGACGATTTGTTTCTGGTGTGAGGTACGCTAATCCATATTCAGAAAAACGACAGCACTAGCAAGAATGCTCGAGAAGACATTTGAATCTGTCATAATCACTTCCCTCTTTCCGCGTGCCCAGATTGATATATGCTGCGAAATTATTCAAGTGAGTGTTTATACGATTTATGGATTCCCAAATAGTTTTCACAGCGGACGGACAAAAAATATATTTCTAGCTTCACGCTTCGCAAAAGTCCGCTAACAGGGAAAAAATGACTCAATTCATTATTTTTTCTCGAAATTTCCTCCAGTCATCCAATATCGATAATCGTCAGAGGATTGTTGGCACCACGTTATTTTCATTTTTCAAAAAATGGAGGTCTCGGAAAATGGATGGGCCCAGAGATTGCTAAATGCGGTCAACGCGTGTAAGGGTGGATTCCACACATAAGAGCTTCTGTGTCCACCTCGATTAGAGGAAAGGACAAAAAAATTTGACACCTGAGATTGGGCCGACTTAAGGGTTACAGCCTAAAAACTGCTAAATTCTTTTAGAGAGAAACCCATCATTTTGACCCATTCACCTCACTCGAGCGGTCACGAATGAAGTTTGAAATTATGCAACCTCTTTGTCCATTCTTATAAGACTCGAAAGGATCAACGAGAACACTCATTCTTGGCTGAGTGGATAACGCTCTTGCTCTACTTTTTGAAAGTACCAAGTTCAAATTCTCCTTTGGCCTATCCATTTTGCTTCATGTAAACTTCAAAGAATAATGCATTTACAGTATCAGTTAGCAATTCCAATTCAACATTATTATTACTAGCCATCGGTTTAATCTGTCATAGGCGCACGAGAAAGTTATACGAATCTGCACAACTTTCTTATGAGAACGAGGTCACATAAAGTTCATTGGAACGTGTGTCTGTTTGCCATTTGTGCTTTGACTATGCATTGAGAGAATAATGTAAGATTTGGAAAGACTATTTTAGGCAGAAGAACTATACATGAAGCAAAATGGATAGGCCAAAGGAGAATTTGAACTTGGTACTTTCAAAAAGTAGAGCAAGAGCGTTATCCACTCAGCCAAGAATGAGTGTTCTCGTTGATCCTTTCGAGTCTTATAAGAATGGACAAAGAGGTTGCATAATTTCAAACTTCATTCGTGACCGCTCGAGTGAGATGAATGTGTCAAAATGATGGGTTTCTCTCTAAAAGAATTTAGCAGTTTTTAGGCTGTAACCCTTAAGTCGGCCCAATCTCAGGTGTCAAATTTTTTTGTCCGATAGATTGTGGCATGATACACAACATATCAAAAATTTAGAGATGTGTTCGGCCTCGTTTTCGAGAAAGAAAATCACAAAAATTCAAATTTTGAAATTGCGTAAACGAGCACCATAGCTGGATTCAGCATGTCGAGTAGGCCCTAGAACCAAGTTTTCGTTAAAATCGGACACGTCTCCGTGGCTCAGCATCACAAAGAGTTGCCCAATGATCAATCTTTGGAGTACAGTAATTATGCAAATGTGATATCTTGGGTCATGAGATTAATAAGATTTGATGTAGTACCCTAAGGCTATCAGAATCCGAAGTTATCTCAAAATTCGATTTGTTGCTATACAGGAGGGGGTGCGAGTCTTAGGCGAACGCACTGATATGGATTGAAAATACGGTTGATTTTGGATCATAGGTGTCCAGAAATGGCGGCGAGGGGGTGCTGCGCATAGACGCACCGTGCGTCTGTGCGCAAGGCATGAATAGGGGGTCATGGAAAAAATCGATGGTGGGTCAAAACTAAGTACCGTAGCCAGTCGATAGTACAGCACCAGCAGATACCGTATATCACTACCGTAACCCGCTAGTATCGTGAACTAACTTTATTTTCAAAAAATTAAAGTACCGTACCCAATCGACTCTACAGTACTCCCTGATACCGTATACCGATACCGTAACCCTCGATTATCGCGAACTGACTTTATTTTTAAAAAAAGTCCTGGTACCATGCCCAATCGATTCTACAGTACCCAAGTAATTACAGTAACCCAGTTCCTTGGGTCAGATCCAGTTCCTTGGGTCAAACATTTTTCTAAAAATCCAAAATCGATCATTATTAAATTTTTATGTATCTTACCATATACCTCATTACTGTAGAATCTTTTTATGATCGGTTTGGGATTTTTAGAAAAACGATTAACATTTTTAGAAAAATGTTTGACCCAAGGAACTGGGTTACTGTAGTTGCTTGAGTAGTGTAGAATCGATTGGGCATGGTACCAGGACTTTTTAAAAATAAAGTCAGTTCGCGATAATCGAGGGTTACGGTATCGGTATACGGTATCAGGGAGTACTGTAGAGTCGATTGGGTACGGTACCTTAATTTTTTGAAAATAAAGTTAGTTCACGATACTAGCGGGTTGCGGTAGTGATATACGGTATCTGCTGGTACTGTACTATCGATTGGCTACGGTACTTAGTTTTGATCTACCATGACCTACCATCGATTCATACCTTGCGCACAGACGCACGGTGCGTCTATGCGCAGCACCCCCCTGTCGCCGGCGGCGTGGACACCTATGTTTTGGATCCTATGCCTAGCAAGGGCAATGGACATTATTCGAAGGCGCTAAATAAATATTTTCTTTTAATACATGTATGTAATCAGTGATGCTGAAACATCTAGGAAAATGAAATATAAAAATTATTTAAAATAACAAAAATACGGCGATCTTTCAAAACTGAATTGGGAATGATGAGTTGTGTCGGGGAGTTGGGTCATACATACAATTGACTTAACAAAATAATGTTCATGTTTATTTTTCTACGTTTCTATTGAATTTTATTTCTTATGAATATGCACACATGCACTTTCAATAGGATAGATTTGATTCCTATAGGAAAAAATATCGTAGCGTCTGTCTGTCTGTGAGTCTGTTTGTCCGCCCGTCCGTCGGTGACGCTTTACCAAACTACCGTATACCATAACAGTTAGCCTTGGGTCAGACTTATGACTACCGTATACCCGCACACCATGGTGCATTTTCCGAAATCGCATAAAAGTTAAATGCACGCTACCGTATACCCACACCGTACACCATGATGTGATTTACTAAATCGCAGAAAACTTAAATGTACGCTACCGTACAGCCACACCGTACACCATGGTGTGATTTACTAAAACGCAGTAAACTTAAATGCACGCTACCGTATACCCACACCGTACACCATAGTGCATTTTCGGAAATCGCGGAAAACTTACTGCACCCTATCGTATACCTTCACCACACCACACACCATTGACTCACGGCACCCTAACGCATAATCTCTCGCTATTGTAAAATCATCCCAACCAGCTCTCATCCCCCGCAGCGTAAGCGTTGTGAAAGGCTCGTGAGGCCGAGGGTGATTTGTCGAATTGCCCGAGGCCTCATGTGCATTTTACAACGTTTTAAGCAGGCTCTCAACAGTTGCATCCATCGTTTATCCTTAACACACAACCCCGCGTAACGTAGCGACCGAAGGTCGCTAGTTCTATTGTTCTTTTCACAGAAGAGAAAAGATTAATTAGCGATTTGCAAAAGTTTAGTGTTGATCATTCAAGTGGAAATATCAGTACTTCCGAACGGCTATCAAGGCTGGTGTTATACATTGCATGATATCCCAGTGCATGGCCGATTCGAAACAAGTGGTTGGGTTAGGTGGGAAAGCCTACGGTCTTGGAGAGGTAAGAATAACCCCGATTTTAGCTGGTTTTCGTTATTCGAGCTTAAATATCACCACTTCCGAACGACTGCCAACCCTAGTATTATACACTGGGTGAAAGCTTAGTGCATGGCTGGTAGGATTGGTTTGGTTAGGTGGGAAAGCCCGGGAAGGCGGTGGTAGGTCATAAAAGTCAGATGAAATTTGACATTTTCTAAAACATGCCGCCACTTAGCAATATTAGTAATAAATCTACAGAGATGTGTTCTAGCTGATAGATAGGCATGTTCTGTATACCCTGGTACAACTAAAATAATATTTTCATATAAATTCGAGCTAAAAATTGAATATAAAAATTGTGTCTGTAAATTCATCAATAGTATAGAAAATAGTATAGAAAAAAGCGGCCAATTTGCATTTTTGCACGCTCGGCACCGTGCAACCCACAATGCCTATGCTACCTATGCCGACATTCCTTGTGCAAAGTGCATGGATACGGTATTGTTCAAATGTTCAATAATTCCCTCGGTTGTGTGGATAAATGTCGGCGGGTGCGAATTGAAGTCTGTAAGTCGGATCGTCAACCGGCAAATAGGACAGTGAAATGCCGTGATTTATTTTAAAAATCGGATTCAGTGTTCGCGTATGATACAAGGCCTGATAACTTCTGATATTTTTACGGCGGGCAGTAACCACTTCCTTCTAAAAAAAAATTGTAAAATTTAGTTGTCGCATTCATTACTGCAATCTTACAGGAGATCTTGTAATTAGGTAATTATATTCTGAACCATATGTTATGAACCATACCGTATGTTGACACGTAAGTTTAACCATAAGTTTTTAAACTACAATGTTCTTCAGACTATCAAGACTATCTGATGAACGAGCTAGTGGTTTATAATTTATCAGAAGTGAATTCGCTAATTTTGACCATATGCGCTTTCCGAGATCGTCTGAAATTCCGTTGTCAAGTGTTTGTTTTAAACGCCGACCCTTACTTACTAACTTTACAGAAGTGCAGCAGCTGTATCACATTTGCTTTATTTTAGGGACAGCTTGAATCTAATACTAAAAAAACAGACAATTCGTCACTTTCGGGAAAAAAATATTTTTTACTGCCGAACGAAGAAAGAATGCCAAAGTAGTCATGAGCACAAGTGAACCACATGCGAGTAAATTTTAAAGGGGGATAAGACATTTCGGAACAACAAAATCATTTTTCAGAAAAAAACGTTTCAGAAATTTCGTTTAAAAATTACCGGTTCATAAGAAACCCCGGTTCAGAAATGTCATTTCAGAAAAGGACGTTTCAGAAATTTTAATTATTCGGTGTCATAATATTCAATTTATTGTATATTTATTAAAATTTTTTGAATTTTTCAGCATCATATAAAGTCTATTTGATAAATAGAAATAGAATAATAATCATAAAATCATGTGAAAATGGCTTCCAATGAAGTGTGCGCGCTCGCGCAACGCGGTGCGTCGCGGCTAAAAATTTCAGAAATCTATTTTTCTGAAACGTCCGTTTCAGAAATGGTAACTTCTCACTTGGGTTTTTTTCTGAACTGGCGTTTTCTGATTTTGTTTTTTCCGAGATGTCTTATCCCCTTTTAAAGATGTCTTGTTGCGAAAATTATGAATTAATCTGATACTTTAATTGAAGTATAGCATATCCACATGGAATAATGATCATGCACTGTAAAATTATTTTGAGGAAGACGGAAGTCGTCTCTCATCGTGTATAAACGCAGCTTCTCTCGCTCTGGCCGATGCAGGGATTCCAATGAGAGGGGTTGTGACGTGTGTGACTTGCTCTTCCGTCGAGGGAAGACCTGTAGTGGACATTTGTGCCAAGGAGGAAATGGATACGATTCCACGGCTTACGGTGGGTTACTCATACTCATTTACGTTAATGAATAAATACGTTTGAGTTGGCAACGGTCTCGGGTCGTGACGAAGTAGTGCTAGTAGAGATGGAGAATCGAGTGCATATGGAGCACCTTTCGTCTCTTATGGCGGCATCTCACTCTGCTTCGTCGTCCATCCACTCTTGTCTCCATGCTGCACTTCAGCAACATCTCTCCCAGACAAGAGCTATTCTTTAGATCATCACAGCTCCTTAGCTCACTTCGTTGTAGTCGATGCTGCTTTGTATTGGTGATAAGACATTTCAGGAAGGAAGATTTCCCCAAAATGACACGCGAAACTAATTTCAAGGGATTTTCTTGATATCAGATTCTTCTGTCAATTTTAACGAAACCTTTTTCCTCGATATTTAAATCTGTTTTATCACCTGTGTACTTTATGCACTAGTTACTACACGCGTTCAGTTGTTGACCAATTAATTTTGTTTTCTGTGATAAAATGAGAATTGCATATACAACATTGTTCCTGATAAGCGTTGTGTGTCGCAAAGGCAATATCTGATCGACGAGCACGAGGGCTCGCAACCGCGGCCTCTGTGTATTAAAAGTGTACAGGGGCGGGCCCCGATCTCTCGCTTCCGTCTGCTCCCTTTCTGTAACCCGCGACTAGAGCGCGCTCTCTCCTCTACGGCAGTCCTCTCCTGTCCTGATGCGCAGGTGCACCGCGTACTCTCACATTCTTTGGGCGGCGAGAGATCATGGGGATTAAAGTTACCCAACAACCGTGCAAATTTTTAAATTGGCGCGTGAACAATACCTTACCGCGAATTTCATGAACATGCACTAACAAAGTACCGTAATTTAAAATGCGCGGTTTGTTTAAATATTTTTTAATCGATTATGTGGGCTTAATATTGAAGTTTTTGCTGTTGAAATATATATTTGTACAACTGGGCGAGAAGCGAGGATGAATTTGGTATAGAACCGGGCGTTCACAAGCTAATTACCGCACACAAAATATTCATGTTTCAAACCTCGCGGGAAAATCGGTCATGATTAGGGTTGCACAACACATGTTTTGAGGTCGATTCTGTGACTAATTATTGATTTTCTGATTTTATTATTATTGCATTTCTACTAGTCTCTTTTATGTCTATCAGTTTCAGGAATAAAAATATAGGCCATTTTGACGGTTGTTGGGTAACTTTAATTCCTGAATTCACGAGCAAGTTTGTGCATGTTGCAATGATTTAAATTGTTACGCCAACATTTAAAAAATCAATAAAACATATTTAAGCAGATATTGTGACTTCTATTGATTATTAGCATCCATCGATATCCAATACAACCCAATAGGTTGCTTAAATATTTTTATTGGTTTTTAATGATTTCATAAATGTTGGCGTAACAATTGAACGCAAGTCCAATCATTGCAACATGCACAAACTAGTTCGTGAATTCCCAAATGGTTCCTCAACTCCCTTATGAGAGACTATCCGAGTCATTGGACATGCCGATATGTTTTCAAATCCTTCAGAAAAATCTAAATATGGATGGGGTACGGTAGGCCATCGAGCCTATCACAAACTGGCTTAATTCCGAGGTTTTGTCTCTATTTCGTAAATTTCTCAAAAACTGGTCATCAAATTTCGTTCATACTTCTAGCAAATAATGAAGCCTGGCTGCACTATACAATGCTGAAATAAAAAAAGGTACCTACCCATCCATCTGATCGTGCTACAATTTTTCATTCATAAATTATAGTCGATATTTCGATTTTTCTGAAGGATTTGAAAACATTTCGGCATGAAATTTAGTGAGTATGATCACTTGAATTTTGCGCATTTTTCAAGATGCCATTCATTCGAAATGGTTGCGAAAAAGAAAATTTCGAAATATTTTGACATACCTATATTTCCTGGAAAGCGTTACCTGGATGACTCCATACGTGACCTACGTGCTATACTCGCCGAGTACTATCCGTACACGCATTATGGAGGAATTCGATTTTTCGAACTTTGCCAAGGGTCTTAACAAATATAATACACTATCTGGGAAAATCAACATATTTCTTCAGCGACTTGGCACTGGCCGAAAATTTGAATTCCTTCTGACTCCACCAATAGGTAGTACTCGACGAGAGAAGCATACGAGCGTAGAAAGAATTTCGATCCGCATCCGCGCGGGCGCAGGCGCGAATCAGGGCGAAAACTACAGTAATCTCGGAAAATTTTTATATCGACTCAGATCGCTTTCGCTGTAGGGGGCTGCATTCCTTGACAAATTCTAAGACTTTTTTACTTCGAGGAGTTTATCGATCAGATTTGAGCTACGGTCGGAAATCGATATTTCGACTTTTAATTCCGACATTTATGCAATTCTCCGAAAATTTTTCAAGAACCTCCACACTTTTTATTGGCGATTCTGTTTCTACATGCGCTTATACACATTTCATTAGAATATTAGAATTTTTAAAAAATATTGTATTCTATAAAAATGCGGAAAAAGGTGACCAACTTGAATTGTAGTGTAAAAAATACTGTAACCGCTTTTTCCAATACCTATTATTTTTCAATAAAAAAGGCTTGTTTTATGATCCACTGGTGCCGCCGATGTCGAACAGTCAATGCGGAGGCAGAAATCAAGTGATTTTATGGAAAATTTGCAAATTCGGAAAAAGCGGTTACAGTATTTTTTACACCACAATTCACCTATTTAAAAAAAAGTTGGTCACCTATTTAAGCATTTTTATCGAATACTATATTTTTTTAAAATTCTAATATTCTAAGGAAATGTGTATAAGTGCATGTAGAAACAGAAACGCCAATAAAAAGTGTGGAGGTTCTTGAAAAAAATTCGGGGAATTGCATACATGTCGGAATTAAAAGACGAAATATCGATTTCCGACCGTAGCTCAAATCTGATCGATAAACTCCTCGAAGCAAAAAAGTCTTAGAATTTGTCAAGGAATGCAGCGCCCCTACAGCGAAAGCGATCTGAGTCGATATAAAAATTTTCCGAGATTACTGTAGTTTTCGACCTGATCCGCGCCCGCGCGGATGCGGATCGAAATTCTATCGACGCTCGTATGTCGTCGAGTATTACCTATTGGTGAAGTCAGAAGGAATTCGAATTTTTGGCAAGTGCCAGGAATATTTTGGTTTTCTGAGATAGTGCATTATATGTTCACTCACTCAGATTGTCTCTCTTATATTATAGTTGAAAGGAACATTTAGATAAAGAAGCCTAGATTGGGGCATCGATAAAGATGCGGGCAAGACTATACTCTAAAGTCACCAGACCCTCCAACGTATACTTAAAGTTACCCAACACCCTTGAAGGTATTTGAATTGGCGCACATGCCTGATCAATACTCCGCTCTTATTTTTGCATACTCTCTCACTCATTTTGCATTGATCAGACACGCGCGGAAATTCAAATAATTTTAAAGGTGTTGGGTAACTTTACAATCAGGTAAAAACTTGATCAGCTGATCCTGAGCGAAACCGAAGCCAGATTCAACCCTAAATTGCGTTAGCTCGTCGATTCGCTCCGTGCTGACACTA
Source organism: Pristionchus mayeri (assembly GCA_036245805.1). Taxonomy (NCBI): domain Eukaryota; kingdom Metazoa; phylum Nematoda; class Chromadorea; order Rhabditida; family Neodiplogasteridae; genus Pristionchus; species Pristionchus mayeri. The sequence continues at coordinate 23,453,486 of BTRK01000004.1, read as the reverse complement.
AGCAATCTAAGAATAGCAATCTGTGCGAATCGCAAACTTGACCTGGTCCGGTCTTCTGCAGAAGTGCCAGCAATCTATCAGATATGGGTTACTTCTGCTGAAAACGAGACCAAGTCGTCTTCAACCCGTATCAAAATAAGGATAAAAAAGAACTTGAAAAAGTACAGAACTACTTCACAAGACGCTTATTTATGCGCTGTTTTAATCATACTTGGGTAAACATGCCCACTGCTCTAGATCGCAACAAGAAACTAGGCATTGAGTCCTTAGAGAAGCGAAGAACAGCAATTGATATGAGAGTAGCCACAAATCTCATTCGAGGCAAATATACAGGGTGCGGAGAAAGTATGGAAACAAAGTTTGAACTCAAATGTTTCATCGTTCCTGGAAACCTGTTAATACATGATATTATACGATTTAGCAAATAATAAGAGGTATTCAACGCGCACTTCAAATAGTTTCCCCTAGTCATGGTTCGACCCCACCAGTTCCGGCAATCAATTATTGACCTTTGGACTACTGCAGAGAGACCAGCTGAAATCTCGAAGAAACTACGTGTTTCCCGTCCGACCGTGTTCAAGACCATCCGCCGTTTCAAGGAGCTTGGCACGACTAAGGACCATCCTAGAGTGGGCAGACCTCACTCCGCTGTCACTCAGAAGAACAAGAAAATCGAGCAGAAGCGAGTTGCACGCAATTCCAAGAGATCTATGAGGAAGATGGCCCATGACCTCGGGATTGACGAGCATTCGGTCCGCAAGATCGTCCATTCTGGACTCATGTCTCACCCTTACAAGATACGAAAGGGCCATGGTCTGACTGCCATTCACAAGGAAGAGAGACTGAAGAGATGCAAGAAGCTTCTGGCGTGGGCCGAACATCTCACGACTGTCTACTCGGATGAGAAGATGTTCACGGTGGAGCAGGCTTTCTACAGTCAGAACACGAGAGTGACTGCTCAGTCTGCCCAGCAAGCCAATGCTAAGGCAAAACCGTCTCTCGAGTTTCCCACCCGCAGTCAGTGATGGTTTGGGCAAGAGTGTGTGCCACCGGCAAGACTCCCCTTATTTTCGTCAAGCCCGGTGTGAAGGTCGATAAGCACTACTACATCAAGGAGATCCTGGAGAAGACCCTTCTTCCCTGGTCACGTTCCCACTTCAAAGGGCGACATTGGACCTTCCAGCAAGATTCTGCACTCGCCCGTTCCGCAAAACTCGCCCAGAACTGATTTGCGAGCCATCTTCCCGACTTCATTCCATCGAATGAATGGCCCTCCAACAGCCCCGATCTCAACCCCCTCGACTTTAGCGTGTGGTCGGTACTGGAGAAGGAAGCTTCCTCTACCCGCCACCCGAATCTGGATAGTCTCAAGAACTCCCTTCAAAAGGCATGGAACAAGATCGACAAGAAGTACCTTCGGGCCGTCGTCGAGTCAGTTCCTTCTCGTCTCAAGGCTGTCATCGAGGCCAAAGGAGGTCAAATCGAGTAACCTCTTGTTGTTATGTTCCTACTATCTCTGATAAATACTGTGTACCGTTTCAAAAGTGTGCGATGGATTTGATAGAAAATACATGGTTAAATCCATGTTGCCATACTTTCTCCGCACCCTGTAGTATTTCCAACCGAAAACCACATTATTTCAAAATTTACTACACTAGAAACGGTATGAACGTCAATAATCCTGGATCGAACCACAACTACAGACACAATAGCTTCTTTCCAAGAGCGGCAAGGCTTTTAGTAAATTCCGAGAATCAAACCAGTTCCCCCGAGTAGATCCCCTCTGACCCTATTATCCCATTATCCACTCGTCATTTTAACCGTCATTAATTGACTATTCTATTTCAATTTTTGTGAACGTTATTTCGAACGAAATAGCATATATATATATATATATAAGTCAAGGTTGTGTGATCCGTACCCATAGCTGTCCACGCCGGCGGCGTCGGCAGGGGGGTGGGCAAAAAAACATGACCCGGGGTTCATGGTAGGACGGGGGGTAGGCAAGATTCTTGCACACTCCCCGTCCTACCTTGAACCCCGGGTCAAGGTGAAAAAATCGATGGTAGGTCAAGATGAAGTACTGTACCAATCGATAGTACATTACTTCCTGATACCGAATATAGCTACCGTAACCCTGATTACCGCGAACTGTTTTTTTCTTCAAAAAAATTGAAAATACCGTACCCTAATTAAAAAGCCATAGTATCGTACCCGATCGATAGTACAGTACCACCAGATACCGTATATGACTACCGTAACACCGACTATTGCGAACTAACCTTATTTTTAAGAAGTCCTGGTACCGTGCCCGATCGATTGTACAGTACCCAACTGACTACCGTAACCCAGTTCCTTGGGTCAAACATTTTTTTCTAAAAATCCAAAATCATTTTATAAAAATCATAAATCTATCATAAATTGGTTCTAAACTAATTAGAGTTACGGCAGGATACTTCAAAAATGTTTATTATCGATTTATGATTTTTAGAAAAATGTTTGACCCAAGGAACTGGGTTACGGTAGTCAGTTGGGTACTGTACAATCGATCTTTCACGACACCAGACCTATTGTGCACGGTACCAGGACACCTTAATCAGGAAGTACTGTGCTATCGATTGGTACAGTACTTATTCTTGACCTACCCATGACCTACCATCGATTGTTTGACCACGACCCGGGGTTCATGGTAGGACGGGGGTGGGCAAAAGACCATGACCCGAGGTTCATGGTTGGACGGGGGGTGGGCAAGCGCCGCCAGCTCTGTACAGGTATGTCTGTACCCCTTAGACGTTACTCATGTAATGGGGCCCATTCCAAGATGGACTGACCACGTTAACCTTAATCATATCTCTGGTTTCTTCCAACCAGAGGGTGAGAAGTTGCCCACCTACTGGTTGGATGAAACCAGAGATCAACGAAACCATGAGCGAGAGAAGTCGTTTTCGTTTTCCTTATATATTTTGTGCGGGGGCCGTGCCATGGTACTGACACGATGTGCTGGGCTAACTTTGTATTCTGATTGTAAGGATGCTCCTCTCTCGAGTGGTTGGACTTCCCTCTCGGAGGAGTGCTTCTTCTGCCATTCCATCTGCAATCGCTGGATTTGTTGCAGATTTAGCTTCGTCTCGAGCAATTGAAAGGTTTGCCTCGACTGTTCCATATTCTCTTATTTTTATGATTGTAGAAGTGTTGAGAAGAGTTCAGTGGAATTGGAGAAATTGATCGATGAGGAAAAAGCTACTGCTATCGACCGAATTAATTACATAAAGAAGCTGCCGACTCAAGTGAACAAGCAACAGCTCAATCGCATTCGGTTTGAAATATATTTACATATCATCGAATTCTAATTCAGTAAGAGTTCCTTCGCTTCTGAGTTTTCATCTACTACATTCAAAAATGATGACACAATCGTTGCCATTGATAAGTTGTGCAAGTTGAAAGCAACTGATACTGAGGTATAACACCAATATACTATATATAGGTTCGAATTAGTTGTCGCATTGAGGGTTATCGGACATTGATGAGCAATCTCTCTTCGATTTGCCCTTCAAACCTGCGTACTGCTTCGGTGTGTTCTCTGGTGGAAGTAGTGAGCACGAATGAAGAATCGAAAGTGATTGATAATGACGAATGGAGAAGTGAATCGAGGAAGATCGTGGCGGAACTAATCACGTGAGCTGAGAAGAGTACTCCCCTATTCGAGTGAATCATTCCAGACACTCCGAAATTCCCACTCAAATATTATACGCCCTTAAAAGGTCAAATCTGTGGAAAGATGAGTGTTTCCAGGCCATCGATGGACAATTCACGGCACGTTTCCTTTATCGAATACGTTCGATTACTAACGATTGAGTCAAGTATTGTTTTAGAATATGAACTTCACGGACAAAGTATCACTGCTCAACGCGCTATCGGGTAGAAAAGACGTGGAAGACTCTTTCCTGAACAGAATGGTGGAGGATATTGCCCGGTAGATGGTTGGAAGAAAATATGTGGAAATGAGATGATTTAAGAGATGCGACTCCCCTGACATTCCGCCAATGCGTGAACCTCGCAACGACTTGTATTGATCTCAAATTGAAATCAAGTAGACTAAAGGAGAAGTTGATTGAAGAGACGAAAGCAGCGATGGGGAGTATGGAGAAGTGGAATGATGCACGGACCATCGTCACTCTATTCACCATGTACGAATGAAGAGGAGATAGATAGGGAAAGATTCATTGAGATGGAGAGTCACTGATGACCAAGTATGGAAACTATTGAGCAAGTGGACGGCCAGGAAAGCCGAGGACGAACTCAAAACTCCTTTTAAGGTATCTTCTCTTGTTTGTTTGGATGGGGGAGAGAGTAGGGGATTGCAGGATTTGGCAGCAGTGGTCTATATGATGGCCGATCTTGGAAGAAGCGAGGGAGCAGAAACTGCATCCATTCTGAGTAAGAGAATGTGCAGGGAGAAAGGAGGAGATGCGGTGAACTGGTTGTCGACGATTATGTCACTCTCCTTCTACTCGTGCGTCGACCATGAATATATCGAGAACGTCCTTGGTACTGCATTCATCGAGGATGCACTTGCACAAGCGTGAGTGGAGAAGGAAGAGAGTGGGAGAGTGAGCACATTTGTAGACCTATGAAGAAGGCTCTAGTACTCCGTCTACTCATGCAAGTCGATTACTATGCATCCACTCTCCCCTCGTATACGGGGCCGAGACTTCGAGACCATGAGAATCTCATAACAGATAAAGATGTGAGTGAGAGGAAGAGTATGCTGTGGAATGATGGTTTAGAGAGCATCCATTTTGTCTTCATACTACCCTGCTTCTAAGAAGAGTGATGTGGACTCGTTTCGTAGTTGTCTCCCTCGAGTCATAGTCGATCCCTCCCATCGTTCCCCATCAGTTCATCCGTCTGGAATCACTGTCGAAGCACTATTCACCAATGCAAACGTAACCACTTTAATGGGTTTTATTGTGCCTTAAATTGTTGGCATTATATCACGCCATTCACGAGAGAATCGAGCTAGAATCGCAATTCTTGAAAATGGAGGGGAAATCGTGAAATGAGTTCTAATAGGTTTTGACCACCCTAACAAGGGAGATGGGATGAAATTGGAGTATGAGCTATATACCATTGAAAAGCGCGCAAAAAATAGTACGATTCGACTTCTAAAATCCTGCTAAAGTTCATTGTAGCGACCGGGAGAAATCGATAATCGCGATCGAAGCTTTAGAGCATGGATAGTATACGTGTTTCACTCGTCCATGCACCATGGTCCTGTGGTATAGTGGCTAACGCATACGGAGTCTATTTTTGAAGCTGCGGGTTCGAACCCCATCGCCGTCACTGCATTTGCCGTATTTTTAGCAATATGTTTTGCAACATTGGGAGCACATGACGAATCTTGCACTCATAGCAATCTTCACTTGTGGGACCGAACATGAATTCGGGCGGCGTGTTGAACGGTTACCGGTTGACAGTTATGAATCCTCCTTTGAACCAGGCATATGCTGTCAGATGCTGTCCTAATAATAAAATACAAAATCATAAGACTAATGGAAATACACATATAAAAATACGGCAAAAGCAGTGACGGCGATGGGGTTCGAACCCGCAGCTTCAAAAATAAACTCCGGATGCGTTAGCCACTACACCACAATACCATATTGCACGGGCGAGTGAAACGCGTATACTATCCATGCTCTAAAGTTTCGATTTCGATTATCGATTTCTCCCGGTCGCTACAATGAACTTTAGCAGGATTTTAGAAGTCGAATCGTACTATTTTTTGCGCGCTTTTCAATGGTATATAGCTCATACCCCAATTTCATCCCAAGGGTATGCACCTCCCTTGTGAGGCATGCATGAATGACTTTTTTGCTCCATCTTTCACCTTATTCAAGGAAACCAAATGAGTGATGACGGTATCCGACTCTACTTAGGTAGCTCCGAAATTAATTCTGCGCAATACGATTTCGGGGGTCACTTACATTGTTAGGCATGCCTCAGGGTGCCCAAAACCGGTTTTCACTTCGGAAATCATTTTCACTCATTGTTTGCATTCGTCATAATTAGGGACCGCGGAGCTCCGTCCTTTCTGCCGTTCACCATTTTTTGCATTGGGAAAACTCACACACCATCACACAACCATTTTATTTATTTATTTTCTCAGGTTTAATTTATTTTAATTAATTACTTTTTGCGTGCAATCAATAGAGTATCATCTGAAGATACAAAATTTTAACTGAATTAAGTAATTTAGTGGTTGTAAAACAAAAATAAATGGATTGTTAGAAAATCGCGCTTCACATTTTTCTACTGATTTGTATTTTTCTCTTTAAATCGGAGTGCACAGTTTTAGTGCTCTATTCAGTTGATTGCGCTAACCATCCCTGCACTCTGTAGAGGAACTAGTGATGCTCGGGGTTCTTTCGCAAGCATGATATATGACTCTTTCTGAGACACTGTCGTCACTTTTGTCAGTTAATCTTGATTTTCTCCATTTTTCTGAGTGCACAGTTTGACTTGAACCTTTAATCACATGCAGCCACCTTCCCTCCGTCCTAAACAAGTGCTAAAAATGACGGTACGTCGTTCGCAGACTTGTTTACAGCAGTTCAAGTTCAAAATGGGCAAACGCTCGATTCTCGGGCTGCACAGCAGTAGAGCGTGATTAATTGGCCTTGAGCACATCGCTCGCAAATGTTATCAAATTAAACAGTAAAAAATATAAATTTGATACAGTGGATTAATTTATTTTTGAAAACAACATTGTCTCAGAAGTAACAAATTCGCCCAAACTCAACCAAAAATTACGGTAGTAAATTGTATCTCTGGTAAATTGTGTATTTTTTAAAGGCATATTTATTAGTGCTATTATTTTTTCAATGACTATTATTGTTCATAATCGATTCCGCAACCTCGATTTCATAAGATAAGAATTGCGGAATTGATATAGAATGCATTTTTTAACACCCCTCCGCGGTTCCTAGTCATAATTGAGATATCTGAAAAGGTCTGATTTCGATCACCTCGCGCTGCTTTTCGTGCAAAATGAGTAGGTACATCGTCGTCAGCGTCCTTTAAACCCCAAATCATGCAGTTACTGAAAATCGTCATTTTTTTTATTTTGCCAAACTTCGATTTTGCTTGACTTTTCGGCAAACACTCATATGAGTATCAATTTATGTTTTGAGATTTTCATGATGTATGGGGCTTTGATATCTAATTAATGTTAATTTATTGTGTTTAGGGAGAAGAGGAAGCGGTTGTGTACGTCCCCAGTGATCGATGTGCAAGAGATAAGAATGGGGAGAGGATGATGGGATCTATTATATTCTCCTTACATTGCATGCTCAAGATGGGAGTCAAAGTACACTTATTCACTCAGGACGAGATGTCTGCATTCAATTCCCATGTTGAAGCTACGGCGTATATTAAGAAGAAGATCCTTGGAGTAGAATCCAAATAGATGTTGCGCTATGATATAGAAAGATATGATAAAAACATTGTTATATGTTATGCAATAAATGGCGTCCTTCTCGTCTAAACAAAAATATGAGTCGTATGATCGATGTAAGATACTAATAAGCGCTCTCTTTATGACAAGACATGAGGAAGGCATCGTTTTTATCTCAACCTGCACATGAGCTCAGTGAGCGTATTTTGTTGGTATTCAGAGAAAGAATGGGGGAGCAAGGAGGTGCGTACTCCCTTGTAGGGATGGACGACCACTGTGTGATGTCGGTGAGTGGAGAGAACATCTAAATATTGGGAGGTACCAAGTGTCGACGCTCAAAATTTGCAGATGCCTCTCCATTCAATATCTAATCAAGCGACAACCAACACATTCGCACTTGTTGCCGTTGTGAGTTATAATTATTTACAGTCCTGTTTAGATAGCATCTATGCCTATAGGCATTGTGGACGCAATTTTTATATTGATTTTTAGCTTGTATTTATATCAAGATATTATTTTAGTTATACCACGATATACATAATATGATTATCTATCAGCTAGAATTCATCTCTGTAACGTATTAGTGATATAGCTAAGTTGCGGCATGTTTTAGAAACGATCGAAGTTCATCTGCCTTCTATCACCTACATCCACCTTCCCGGGCTTTCCCACCTAACCAAACCAATTCTATCATACCAGTCATATCTTTAGCTTTCACCAGGTGCATAACACTAGAATTGAAAGCCGTTGGAAATTGTGATATTTAAGTTTGAATAACTAAAACCAGCTGAAATCGAGGTTATTTTTGCCTCTCCGTGACCATGGATTTTCCCATCTAACAAAATCACTTGTCTCGTATCGGCGATTCACTGAGCTATCACGCAGTATATAACACTAGTCTTGACAGCCGTTGGAAATGGTGATAGTTCCACTTGAATGACCTAAACTCAAAGTTTGCAAATCGCGAATTAGTCTTTTCTTGTCTGTGCAAACACGGCCTTTCGCTCCCCCGCTTTAGAAACGGCCATAAAGGGGCGGAGCTCCCCCTCGACTTTTCGCTTTGGGGATCCAGTTCAAATCCCACGGGGCGTTGCGGTTACGCGTTGCGAATTCAAGTTCATATTCCCGCGGGTGTGGTGCGTTGCGGTGCCACTCAGTTGGTGTCGGCTAGCCTTTCCCAGCTAATTAGATGTTGCGCTTGTATTTTCTATTTTATAAGAAAAATCAATAAACGTAAATTATCGATTGAATATTATGAAAACAACAAATTAACCGGTTAGAAACCCCGCCCCCTTTTCTTTCGAAACTCCCGCCACAGAAGTGCGCGCACACGTACACGAAGGTGCGCGCTTGTCACGTAAGCGCTCTCCAAGGCAAAGGCAGGCGAGGAAACCCAACAGCCTGAATCGCCGTGATGCAAAGAACATTAAAATAAAATCTATTATGTTGGAAACGCATGTTTGCATGTTTTTAAGATATCACGCTAGTCACGAGAGAATCGAGCTGGATTTTCATTACTTGGGAATGGAGCCGAAATCGTGAAATGAGTTAACACCGTTTTCGGTCATCTCTTTGCATGTCTTTCGATCCCCCAAAGTGTCGTTGTTCTCAGTTCATTCTTAAGGTCACTTCACGGGGCAGTCTTCTTGAGTCCTTAACTTTGAGCGAGTATATCTCGCTCCTGATGCATATTGAAGGGAAAATGTGCCCTGAGGTACCCCGCATGATTTTTTGAGCTCTATCGATCTATACAAACTAGAAGTCATGAAAATGAGTTTGAACCGAGTTATGGTCAAGGTACCTTAAGTCAAAAGTGTAGGATAAGATTCTCTAGCTTTTCGGATATGTGATAGCTCTCGTCGAGCTTTTTCGAATAAGGTATTTTCCGTTGCTAAAAGTGCTGTATCCAGGGTGTGTTTTGCCCCTTGAAATGTTTGAGTTGATTTGAACTCATTTCATTGCATCCCTCACGGCGCACAAATAGCGAGAGACAATTAAGAATGAAGAGACCATTCTCTCTCAGACCGCTCTCCTCCGCGCTCGCCTTCAGGAATGACCAGTTTAACGCATTATTTACCGTTGAAAAGTAATTTCAAATCAACTCAAACATTTCAAGGGGCAAAACACACCCTGGATACAGCACTTTTAGTAACGGCAAATACCTTATTCGAAAGAGCTCGACGAGAGCTATCACATATCCGAAAAGCTAGAGAATCTTTTCCTACACTTTTGACTTAAGGTACCTTAACCATAACTCGGTTCAAACTCATTTTCATGACTTCTAGTTTGTATAGATCGATAGAGCTCAAAAAATCATGCGGGGTACCTCAGGGCACATTTTCCCTTCAATATGCATCAGGAGCGAGATATACTCGCTCAAAGTTAAGGACTCAAGAAGACTGCCCCGTGAAGTGACCTTAAGAATGAACTGAGAACAACGACACTTTGGGGGATCGAAAGACATGCAAAGAGATGACCGAAAACGGTGTTAACTCATTTCACGATTTCGTCTCCATTCCCACGCATAGCTCGAAACTCTCGTGACTGGCGTGATATACAAATCAATAAAAGTAAGAAAAATTAAATGTATGCATAATTTAGCTAAATTATGCATACATTTATGTTTTTTTGTTCTTATCTCCGTTCACATTCGACTTGGAGAAAAACGTTTGGCAGATGAAATGTGTGTTTTGAAGCGCTCTTCAAGATGAGAGTGAGCTGAGTCGATAGATAGCTCATGGGACATGTTTCATGCCAAATCATCCACAAAATATGGGACCTATTCAAATTTTGTCTCATTCGATAGAGCTCATCGATAGCTTTCGAATGATATGCTCAATGCCCTACTAAAACCGGAGTTCTGATGCAGTTTTGGCAGAAAGACCATTTTTGAAGTCTCGTTCTTTCGTTTCGATGGAATGCGACCCATTCACTCGAGAATAAAGGACGGAATGATTCGAAATTACGTAATTTCCCATTGCCCGTCTCGATTGTCGCATTCCATCGAAAACGAAAGAAGGAGACTTCAAAAATGGTTTTTCTGCCAAAACTTCATCAGAGCTCCGGATTTAGTAGGGCATTCAGCATATCGTTCGAAAGCTATCGACGAGCTCTATCGAATGAGACAAAATTTGGATAGGTCCCATATTTTGTGGATGATTTGGCATGAAGCAGGTCTCATGAGCTATCTATCGACTCGGGCACACTCTCATCTTGAAGAGCGCTTCAAAACACACATTTCATCTGCCAAACGTTTTTATCCAAGTCGAATGTGAACGGAGATAAGAACAAAAAAACGGACCAACGGAAAAACGGCTCTTGTGTTGAACCCCAGATCGTATAGGATGGGGTTTGATTAGGATAGGGAAACAGTCAAGATAGGAAACACTCATTCTAAGAAAAGCGTAAATCTTAAGATCATCATTACAAACTGACCAGTCAAAGTGCATTGTAACACTAAAAATGGGAGTCTAAAAACGTCTCGATCTGGGCTTCAGCACAAGAGCCCCCCCATATAGGGCCTATCGAAAATCGATGAGAAATTGTGAGGTTGAATTTTCCATGTGCAAGGACTGTCGTGAATCTTTGCGATTCTATGATGAAACGCGTGATATGGAGTACCACTAAATATCTCCAATGGTGCCGCTACACTTTGGCACTTTTTTTTCTGAAACAACAAATCTCGAACACTCGAACACTCGAACACTCGAACACTCGAAACACTCGAAATTTACACTTCAATTTTGGAACAATAGTACTGAAACCTATTTTATGGAGCCTTACATTTTCTCACCGAAATTGTGAAACCTCGACTGTGGAACATTCAAATTGGACTCGGACAAAGAGGAAAGGCAGATTCGGACCCCATTATTATAGAACGTGATCTCTTGAACCGACGATCTCGCACTATTGTCTCGTATCCAGACAATGCAAATCCGAAATATTGGAACAAACATTGAGGACCCGACAATTTGGGAACTTTTTTGCCGGGTCTGAAAATATATAAAAATTTCAAGTCAAAAATTTGCTGTCATTTTTTTCATTATTGCTGTTAACAATATAATAGGAGGGAACCATTGTGAACACTGGTCACTAGCTGAGGCTTCGTTGATAATCGCTTTACGCGCCTTTGTCGGTTTCGCTGCTGCTTCATGAGAAATGGTCTTCCGAAGAACCGTAACCTTAAACGATGTCGCGTAGCGAAGCTTTACGTGCCTCACCATCGCATATTGCAAAATCATAGAAGGGAGAGGGCGTAATCGCTACACGGCATTGTTTGGCCAACCCTAGTGGACAGGTGTGAGGATGGAAAGGAGTCGTGGACAGGTACGATAGGGGAGGGTAACATGGGGAAGTCTCGGTATTGTGTCTTTTATGCTATTTAAAAAAATCGTGCGCTTCAATGATCCCAATGAAAACTTTCCAAACGATACATTCCGAGAGAAAAAGGTTCCCAAATCGTCGGGTCCTCAATGTTTGTTCCAATCTGTCGGATTTACATTGTCTGGATTCGAGACAATAGTGCGAGATCGCCGGTTCAAGAGATCACGTTTTTTGATAATGGGGTCCGAATCTGCCTTTCCTCTTTGTCCGAGTCCAATTTGAATGTTCAAGAGTTCAGGGGATGGATTTTCCTGGTCTGATATTGCACGTTCCTTTTCGGATTTTCCAAAGTTCGGGTTTCAATATTTCGGTGCGAAACTGTAAGTTTTCACATTATGGTGACAATGTGTAGCGGCACCTCTCCAATTAGCGTAGGGACAGCAGAGTGCGGTTATTTTAGGTTTCAAGGGTACAGTATCCAAATGTCTCGACACATGCACACAACGCCATCCCTCAGTTTTTTCCAATGTTTTTCGGTTGTTTTCAATACTTTATTTTTACTAAAGATTATTTTTTTCCTAGCCAAATGAATTCTACCTGTGCCACATCATCTTGATCACTTTGAGGCCCGTATATTGCGTTTCATAGTCAATTTAGAAAAGTTTGTTTCCAGTTTGCACTCTTTCGACCTATAATTGATTTGCTCCCATTGCCAGACCTTATATTTCGTTATGTATACAATTTAGAGACTATAGCGTACACGTTACGGCCAAACGCGTTAGTCTGGCAGAGGGAGCAGACCTCTTAGCCTGGAAAACCGCGATTTTTTTAGATGGTCATTTTTCTCGATCGATATTTGCTTTGCGCCAACTGCCAGATGCTATTTATGTTCGTGAGTCCACTCTAATGACACTAGAGCACATAATCGCACCTTTCCCATCCATCTGTCACTTGGCGCAATTGCGTTGTATCGATCGGAAAGCTGACAACCTGCGACCCTGCTCTTCCCGAATTCATTAAATATTAGTGATAAAATATTTTCTCAGTCTCTATTTCCCAGAATGACATTTAGATCAATTCGAAAACATATTTTTTATACAAAAAATGAAGAATAAGTAATATTACTGTGAGAATAGAAAGCGTAGCAAGTTGGTGCGCCCCGGTGCACAAAGGAATCAGCAGAACGGAACGGAACGTTAAATGTACGGTAGCTGCCTGTCGTGCTGTGCCTGCACACAACACAAGGCACAGCACGACAGGCAGCTACCGTACATTTAACGTTCCATACCGTTCTGCTGATTCCTTTGTGCACCGGGGCACACCAACTTGCTACGCTTTCTATTCTCACAATATTAATTATATAATTAATAAAAAAATTGAGAAAAAAGTCAGTCGCTGATTTCGACAAGTCCGATTCAAAGGGGTACGGTATATTATCCTCGGCGTTAATTTTGTTAATTCGCATAATTAAGTTATTGCGCAACATTTTAAATTTTTTGTTGTCGAAATCGTATCGGCAGCTCATAAACCATTGGATTCTACGCGCATTTTATTTTAGAAGCATTTTGAAGAAACCCGCCTGCGCTCCCTAAATTAGCGCATACTCAAATTAGGATTTGATTTGTTCACGGGAAGAAAGAACCGGCGTCGTTCTGTTTGAGTATGATCAGTGATGAATGCAATCACTCTCAGCGTTTCTCAGCGCGCCATCTAGAACACTAAATAAGCCACGCTTGATCTATGCTCACCGAGTACTACACGTATGTAGATTTAGGAAGAATTCCATTTATCCCACTTTGCCAAATGTCTTCACAAATATGTTCACTCACTCAGATAGTCTCTCATAACTTATTTCAACGTTGATAGAAAAATGTCGTTCTAATGAGTCGTTCGGCTTTTCATTTTTTGGACCTTGAAAATATCGGAATTTCTGAAGCTCTCAAATATGAATTTTAAATATATTTACACAGTTATCTTGGGCCTGTGATACCAGTCGTATCTATTTTGGAAGTGTATTAAGCGTCATGGTTCTTGTACATAACCTTGGGCATTCAGAATGCATTGAAAATTTAAAGACCCGTATCACTTTTGCTAGTCGACGTGTAACTGAACTCTCTCACGTACTCTCTCACTTCTCTACCCAACTGCCACGGAAATTTTTGCACCAACCTGAAAATGGTACAATTCAAATTCTCAGGCAACTGCTATACGGTTTTCGGTTTATTGTATTTATTTACTCAAAAATTAGTGTTTAATCACTAATTAATGTTGAATTGTCATTTCTGCCTTCCGGAACATCATGAACTATCAATTAACGAATTATATTCTAGCGAAATATGGAATATACAGCCTAGTCACTAAGCACAGACATGAGCACCGCCGACACAAGGGCGAGTGAGAGAGAACATTTTCGAGCGCTGCGGTCGCGTTCGCGGTTTTCATGAAATTGCATGAAATGGTTAAAAAATATTTTTCAAAAGTGTTATCAGGCTCTTCAGGATGGCCAATTTACGGAAATCACTTTCAATTAAAATATAATAAAGTATAATAGTAGCTATCAGCGTATACAAAATCAAATAAAAAGGCAGTTCTCGATACGTCCGATTGCAAGAGGAGAGGAGGGCTGGGTGGTATCTTCTGGACCGAGTAGAGCATTTGGTAGCTTGTTTTTATGCTTAAATAAGAGCCATTGCCTCAAAACCTCAGATTGATAGACCGAACGTAGCGAGCGACGTAAATCTGAAGCGCAATTAGATGAAATTTATCGGGCGCTAACGTGAGCCAGCCTCTGCATTCTAAAGAGTGTACGGTATGCTGTTACGCGCTATAATATATCAACACGATTTTTCTGACGATCACTAAGTTTACGGTTTTTGGTTAGACTCGTAGTTTTGTACACGGTGTGTCGCCGGTGATGAGATACTTTCTATGCTTAGCAACTATTTCTGTGGTTATTTTATTCTGAAAAGGGACCAATTCGCTCAACGGGGTGTTGGGAAAAAAGCCTTGGACACGGCTCCCGGAGCATCGACATAAGGAAAATGAAAACTTCCGCAGGCATCAAGGAAAAATTGTGGGAATTTTCAAAAAATACAGTCAGATTGCCTGATTTATCACTATCCGAGCTGCAAAATTCAAATTTCTCGTAGCGATATTCACTGAATTGTCACTACCCGAACTGCAAAGTCAATTTGCGACCCTGAATATCAAGCAAGATTACGATACAGCTCGAGAAAGCTCCCGGACGTTTTTCCTTTTCTTGTGTTGATGCTCTGGGGGCGTACCGTGGTGACATTTTTAAAGAGTAGTGTATCAAGTATCACGAAGTGACTTTCTTTTCATTTGAACGATTATAAAATTAATTTACGGAGATATTAAACATTAAATATTACCGATTGTATATGTATCGATCCAGAATTGCACGTTGAGCACTATGGAACCGTTTCAGGCCCAATTTTCTCCAAATTAAATACGCTAGAGTCGTGGGGTCACTGAGGGTCATTGAGGGGTCACTGAGGGTTACCCGGGGCGATTTTCCATGTGAAACCAACTGGATTGTAGTTGAGTTTGCCAACTGTGAATCGCAATGCTATTTCGTTTTCCTTGGCAGAAAAGGACAATGTTCCCTCGTGTGATAGTAGTGGGGCTGAAGAAATCAGAAGATCTGGAGAAAGATGTGACGGAGGGAAGACTGATGAGAAGAGGAGTCAGCACGGACAACCAAGAGACTATGCAATGGGAAATCAAACCGAAATCAGCTTTGAAAGATGGAGATACGAATTCAGTTGGATATGGGAAGATCCATTTAAGAAGACATCTAGAAGCCTATCTGATCAAGTAAGTTGAGAGTAGTGAATGAACACAAATGGAGGTTGAGAGTGGAAGCGCACGAGACGTGGACTGAACTCTCCTTCAAGGGAGATCCTTCTCTCACATATCATCTCGCTTTCGAATGTGATAAGGTGCAGATGCAGAGAAACATCTTAATATGATAAATAAAGTGCATTTTAAGGGATCGGTAATGCTGATGGGGAGACGCGATCTGACTATCTATCTCGTGACGGGAGCAGGGATTAGAGAGGTCAGTTACAGATTACTCTCGCTTTTCTCGTGCTCAGACAACTCGGTTTGAATCTAATAAGAGAGACTTTTTGAGTCAGTGAACATATTTGTGAAGACCCTTGGCAAAGTGCGAAACATCGAAATCGCTCTAAATGTGCCCAGATGTAGTACTCAATGAGACTAGCTCACCCACCACTTATGGACTGATCTAAGGCACCATTAATAAAGTTTAAGCTTGTTACAGTAATCAGACGAAGTTTCGATTTCGCTATTGATCAGAGCTGCGCATATCTCAAAAAACGCGCCGTTGCCTACTCATCAAGGTTTTGAGAAAAAGACAAAAACGCATCAACATTTTGAAATAAAATCAGTTCGTAATACTGAAAAGCTACCGTGCTCAAAAACTTGGGTGAAGCGCATGCCTCACTCACGGCAATTTTTTCATCAAGACACCAGAGAAAAATGGTCCGCTAAAAATTGTCAATCAGGGTAGTGCGGTGCATTATACGTTCCTGCACGATGGTAACTTTTCAAATTTAATATACCGTATCTCAGGCAACCTATGCCTAGCTGTTCAGCAGGTATCAATATATACTGTAGAGAAACTGATACTGTAGAGAATCTATGTATTCCTATTTTTAGCAAATCTTTCTGTGTTTAAAAATGTTCGGGAAAGGGACCATTTCTTTCAACAGGGTGTTGATAAAAAATGGCCGTGTCACTTAAAGTAATGAGAAACGAAATTTGACATGCAATCGTGTTGCGCCGCAGCGGCGATGCAGAACACAACTTCAAATCCCCGCTTTCCTTGATTTCGAAAATTTTGCACCTGATTTAATAACTGACTTTATTTCAAATTGTTGCCTAGCTTTTGCCTTTTTCTCAAAAAGCTATTTTTTGATTTTACTTATCACAGGTATCACGAGTCAGTGGAGGAAGCCACGAACATTTTTTTCACAATTGTTCGATTTCGACCATATTATAGTAGGAAGGTACCCTGGAGACAAGAATTCGATTAAACTAAGTAATTACTCCGAGAACCGGGATTTAGGTATTTTCCGGTTTTCAATGCGGCTATGCCGTATCACAGCTCCCACACTAGCTACAAAGATGACATTGGGCTTAAAATACGCGGAAAAATATGAGAAAACTTTCCTGTTACAAATAAGATTGCACGATGCACTCTAAAAAAGTTGTATTCGCAAAACTACATTTGATGGTGAATATAAATTATTTACGCAATTACAACAGCGGCTAAAACAGAATTTTAAAGCGGATAATTGAAGAGGAAGTAGTCATGTGTCAAAAAAAAAAAAAATTAAACTTTAGTTGTAGTTTCCATTTTTCTCGCCTATCGTGGCACACTGCTAACTGTCAATGGTTAAACCCCTCGGATGCACCTTCATTACGGATTTGCATATTCAATATGTGTGATTTGTGAAGTTTTAATACTAATAGACTTAGATTATGATGAAAGGCTGGGATTATTTCAGATTTTGAAAATTCGATTTTCTCGACCCCGAAATTGTCCTAGTTTGCGGCCTCAGAGCAATTGAAGTACGACACCGGACTTCGCAATATGCAATTTGCAGTATGTTTTGTTCGCAATATGCAATTTGCAGTATGCGTTGTTCAGAAAAGTGAGGAAGATACCCCAGAAACCTCTTTTAAAGTTACCCAACAAGGACGAAACCCTGATCTCACCCTGATCCCGTCGCGTGTACGAGAGAGTAAGCAAAAGTGAGAGAGCGCGGGATTACGCTGATCATTTCCGGCTTTCCCTTGAGCCTATTATTGATTTTTAACATTTTTGTACATTCATTCTATACTAATTCAACCATCGGCTATTCGATGGAGGCCAAAAAGTAATGGGTCAATTTCGTCCTTGTTGGGTAACTTTAAGTACGTAATTATGCTGCTCGAAAATTGAAAATTAAGGAGTGTGAAATATTCTTAAATCGATCCTGGGCTTTTTTAAATTCAAAATAGGAAACAAATATTCGAGTTTTCAATTTTTTTCGACGGCATAAAATTCAATTGCGATGAAACCTTGGGTGGTTGATGAGTAGGCAACGGCGTGTCTTTTGAGATATGCGCCGCTCTGATCAATAGCGAAATCGAAACTTCGTCTGATTACTGTAACAAGCTTAAACTTTATTAATGGTGCCCTAGATCAGTCCATAAGTGGTGGGTGAGCTAGTCTCATTGAGTACTACATCTGGGCACATTTAGAGCGATTTCGATTTTTCGCACTTTGCCAAGGTTATGTTTACTGACTGAAAAAGTCTCTCATAACAACTCTTATGAAATTAGAATCTCATTGGAAAATGTTAGAATCTAATTAGAAGTTAATCTAATTAGATCCCGATTATATTCTAAATGATCATCAAAAAATAAGAATCTAATTAGAACTATTAGGGGTCAGGAAGTATTTGTAGATTTGAACCACGATGTTTCAGCCCGCCTTAAATCTTTTTCTCTAAATATATCGAGCTAGCTTGATAGCATATCACGGGTCTCCTGTAAGAATGCAGGAAAACGAGCCCCTTTTGCCACCAGAAAAAAGTCATAGCCACGGATTTCTATAAAACTTAGTTTATGGATACTATTGGGGGTCTAAAGAAGGTATGTCCACTTGGTTTGGTCAATTTCGGACATTATCGATTTTTTGTGATCTACCCTTTGGGATACCGTAAATCGGGCAATTTTGATCGTACAGCCTACTCTTATTTTTCCATTTTACGCGGAATTTCGAGATCTACAAGTTCGTCTTCACTCCCCTCAACCGGGAAGGCAGGCTTCGGGGACTTTTGGCCAAAAAACCTCTTTGGAACATGTTTATCGATTTTTTTCTTCATTCCCCTTCGATATTATTTTTGCATTCGATTCTCCAAACAAAATTGGTAGGGGTCCATGTTGACCATCTTTCATATAACGAGGACTGTTATGTCGAAATAGTAAGTGGAGTCCCGGACTTGGTCGATTTTTTCAAAATTTTCGTTTTTTGGCCGTTTCTCAGTTCTAAATGGTCCAATCAACACATTTTAAAAAATAAATCGATAGATCTCGACGAGTAGAATAACTTTCACGAAAGTGGTCGAAACTCTAAAATGACTGGTTTTCGAGATATTTAAGAAATAAGCTCAGAAAAGCTAAAAATGCCAGGTTTTCACCATGTATGACGATATATTTCGTCATTTAGCAACTTTCTTCAGTCACAAATGTGTTTTATGATAATCATCATTAACAATTCATGACTATGATGACGATGAGTACATAATCTCTACGTTTCGTGGTTTCCTTCTTTATACTCCCAAGTGTCATCTTGAATAATTTCATGCGTTCGCACACTGACTAGATATCACGCCTCCCACGAGAGATTCGAGCTGACTGTGGGACATGGCCATTTTCGGTATTCGTGTTTTCAATGGTTTTGAGCTTCCCTATGTCCAACTAAGTCCCCCACAATAGGAAAAGTCTTCACGACCATCCCTCTTCGAGTTGCTGCACCGGTCGCAGTATCACCTCGGACTTTGTTGATGCCTTATCGTCCTTCCACATTGAGCTGCCAAAGATTTATTTCTGAAATATCTCGAAAACCAGTCATTTTAGAGTTTCGACCACCTTCGTGAAAGTTATTCTACTCGTCGAGATCTATCGATTTATTTTTTTAAATGTGTAGATTGGACCATTTAGAACTGAGAAACGGCCAAAAAACGAAAATTTTGAAAAAATCGACCAAGTCCGGGACTCCACTTACTATTTCGACATAACAGTCCTCGTTATATGAAAGATGGTCAACATGGACCCCTACCAATTTTGTTTGGAGAATCGAATGTAAAAATAATATCGAAGGGGAATGAAGAAAAAAATCGATAAACATGGTCCAAAAACAGGTTTTTTGGCCAAAAGTCCCCGAAGCCTGCCTTCCCGGTTGATTTTTTTCTTCAGTTTTTGAATAGTCATTCGATAGTACTGTAATAAACAGTTTGAACACAGAAAGGTACTGTAATGTATCGAATCGATTTTTTTCTTCAGTTTTTGAATAGGACTTTAAAGTACTTTTTATGTTATATTGTTTTTTTTCTCAACGAAGTATTTGCAGCTTTGTTTTTATCAACTTTGAAGCATGCACGCGAAAGCTGCGCAATTATTTTTGAGGAAAACAGTAAGAATGATTACCCATAAAAATCCGAAATCAATCATTGATACATCATATACCATTTCCTGGAATACTGTCGAATTTACTGGAGCAACAACCGTGGTTCCTGCCCATGAAACGCTTGGTACGGATTTGAACCAATAATGAAGAACTTGCAAGAAAAATAAGGAATCGACCGCCTGATTTAACATCTCATATGTGCCCATTGTCGTTAATATTGCTTCTTCCTTATTTTTTTCGAAGAGGGAGAGATCAAAGATCATTTATGGGATGATCTTAGGAGCTAGAGAAAGCCAACCATATCTGGCATTGAGATGAGCATGCTACGGATTGTTTTACCAATGGTGAGTGTATGATGAGGGTCAGAGATCAAAGATAAACTATTATAAAGAAAAACAAGTCATGACCATTCGAATGGTGCCAATCCTGTTGTTCTAGAGTGAGCACAGATTTTAGTTGAAAAAAGTGCACACGTCCAACGATCAAGCCCGTTTTGTAACAGAACTGATAGTGATCAGAGTGACTTCCACATCATTCCCTATGACGTACTACTAACTAATAGGAAAACAGTTACAGTACCGTGCAAAAGATGGCAAAGGGCTTAAAAAGTGCCGAAAATTATTTTGAGAAACTTTCATGTTGAAGACATAGCATTAAAATCAAAAATCTCAAATCTGCGGCTCAAATTTTGCTATCCAAACAACAACAAAAATTGTTCTCTCCATAATGTAGGAGACTTCTGTGGAGTTTTATTACTGATTTTGAAGGAACATCTTCTCTAACATATAACAAAAAAATAAAAACGACAAAATAGTGGGGGTTCTAGTTCTCATTTTTCACATTCAATGTGTAGTAGTCGCAACTTCAGTTCTTAAATACCTAAAAATATCTTTCCCGCTCACTATATGTCACTCTCTAGCACTTATTCGTGATGTTTGCAGACCAACAAACCTAAATTACTGTGTGAAATTCGCAATTTCGAACTTTCGAAAAAATACGCTTTTCGCAACCTCGGATGAAGACGATTTTGACCATTAAAAACTTAAAAATTGTAATCACGGAACGGACGGCTACTGTTGACTACAATAGTATATACCACCGTAAACAAAATCAAGGTCATGCGGCACCTTCGAATCTTCAATTCTTCTCGATTTGTTCAGCCCAAGTCGCCCCAACGAAGGGTCGTCAAGGGATAAAATTATGTTTTGATTAGATTATTGAGAATATCGATGCAGTTGCATCATGTAAAATCTCTTTGGTGATGTTTGAGTCTGAAAAACTCTGAAATATTCATAAAATTAAATGTTTCTGAAAATCTAAAATTTCAAATTTCAAATTTTTACAATTTTAGAAAATTTATAAATATGAAAGGTCTTATAGTTTTTCGGATTCATATATCATCAAATATATTTTACATGATACAACTGCATTGATATTCTCAATAATCTAATCAAAAAATAATTTTATCCCTTAACGCCCCTTCGTTGGAGCAATTTTGGGCTAAAAATATCGAGAAGAATAGAAGTTTTGAGGGTCCCGCATTACATTAGTTCTGTTTACGATGGAATATATTATTGTATTCATCAGTAGCAATCCTTCACGTGCTTACAATTTTTAAGTTTTTAATGCTCAAAATCGTCTTCATCCGAGGTTGCGAAAAGCGTATTTTTCGAAAGTTCGAAATTGCGAATTTCACACAGTAATTTGGGTTGATTGGTGTGCAAACATCACAAATAAGTGCCAGAGAGTGACATATAGTGAACGGGAAAGATAATTTAAGGTATTTAAGAACTGAAGTTGCGACTACTACACATTGAATGCGAAAAATGAGAACTAGAACCTCTATTATTTTGCCATTTTTTTTTTTTGTTATATGTGAGTGTTGTATCCGTGTCCCTTATTGTGTCGTAGTAGACGGGAGAGGACGGGTAAACGTGAGGTTTATCCACAATAAATAATTACAGAGAGCAGAGTGAGTCACAGCTCACGAGAGAGACAAAAGCTAGACTGACGCGGGAGCGAGGGAGGAAGGGAAGAGCGAGCGAGAGAGGAGAGAGATTAGAGAAATAGAGAAAAAGTGTGTGGAGCAAATGTGTGGGGAAAATCACGTAGCAATAGTCGAGTGATGACTATACAGGTTGAGACGATATGACTTACAGTAATACTCGCATGAGGTAATCGAGAACTGAGTAAATTGTGTATAGGAATATTTAACTTAGGGGATTTAGCTTTTATTGGGTTCCTATACAACAGTGAGGGTAGATGTTCCTTCAAAATCATTACTAAAATTCCACAGAAGTCTCCTACATTATGGGAAGAGCAATTTTTTTGTTTGTTTGGAGAGCATAATTTTAGTCACAGAAAATTTATTTTCGATTTTCATGCTATGTTTTCAAAATGAAAGTTTCTCAAAATAATTTTCTGCGTTTTTAAGCCCTTTGCCATCTCTGTCTCATCAGGGAGCTGAAATACAGCATTTCCGGGACCAAAGCCGGAGAATTCCTAAATGCCGGCTCTGGGTCATTTGGTATTGTTCTTTCAAAAAACTTGACAAGGGTAGTATTCGACCTTAGTTTGATCGATTTTAAACGGGTTTGAAAAAAATTGTTCGTGGCTACCTCCACTGACTGGTGATACCTGTGATACACTAGTAGTGTAGAAAAATTTTACCAAGTTTGATAGTGATCAGACAACAAATTGCAAAAATCGAAAAATTTTGGACTAAAATTTTCATACATATGGAAACGACCTTTAACGATATCGAAAAAATCCGATTTCTTGCACCTTTATGCAGAATCTGTTAATGAATAAGTATGCGAAATTGCGAAGTGAGACGATTTGTCCAGCACATTTTACAGCCTAATAACCCCAGAGAGTCAGATAGTCATGCGCCATAAAACACGGAACTAGGTAAAATTGAATCGTATTCAAATTGCATAAAACGCACCTAATAGCTTTGAGAGTCCTAGATATGCACGTTTCTCATTGAATTGGAGCCAATTTTAAAGAAACTCTCCCGTTATACTAGGCCGACTTTCGCTAAGGACCATTTATGACGACTTTGGCCGTTCTGACTCTCTGGGGTTATTGGGCTGTAAAATGTGCTGGACAAATCGTCTCGCTTCGCAATTTCGCATACTTATTCATTAACAGATTCTACATAAATGTGCAAGAAATCGGATTTTTTTCGATAGCGTAAAAGGTCGTTTCCATGTGTTTGAAAATTCGTGTCCAAAATTTTTCGATTTTTGCAATGTGTTGTCTGATCACTATGAAACTTGGTAAAATGTTTCTACAATACTAGTGTATAGTACCTGCGAAATACGGGCCATATCGCTCAACTGGGAGCCAAAATATAACCGTTCAAACACATCTCGGAGGTCTCGGAACATCGATATATTAGCTCTTTCCGATGTGCAACGAGCAAGCCAAATAGTGGATTGTAAACATCAATGGTTATACTTACATCACAGTTCGTGAGAGATAACATCGACTTATGGTAGAGTTTCAAAAATACATGAAAATTGTGATACCGAAAATTAAATTCAGATACCCGCGATAAATATGTTTCAGATCATATACCAAATGGCTATTTTCTCCGGATATTCATCTCTCGAATGCTTCCAGCCATAAGTCTCTAGCTCAATTTTGAACGAAGTTATGACAACATCAAATTTGTTGCGAAACTTTTGCACGGTACAGTACCCGAATATCTGACAAAAAGAACATTTATCCCAGAAGCCTATCTTTCGCGAATGGTGTAGCCCATTAACAGCTTCCTCTCCATCGTTAGGAATAGTATACGGAGGATTGTGTTTGACAAGATCTGGCATGTTTAGATAGGTTAGATCAACAATAACATAGGTTCATTACGCCGTGTTAAAGTAAGACATGATTACTAATGATTAATTCATCCAACAGTCGCTAAATCGGTCAACTATTGTTCATGCTACATAGCTGCGAAAATTTCCAAATCAGTAAATTTATTTATTTAATATTGATTTTTAAAAATATTGACTCACAGAAAAGCGCGTGACAGAGCGCACCGAATCCGCGACGCATGAAGAAGCGCGTGCGTACGAGAACATACCATAATTGACGGGGCTCTATGCTATGCTGGACGAAATTGAAATCTTATTAAATTCCGCCGACAGCATTTTGATTCTGTATCGCAAATAACCTATTCCTATCAAAATGGTGAATTTAGGAAAAGTTTACAATTTTGCTTGAGGGGTCCGAAGGTCAATATAAATTTCGATTTTTTGTGTACGGTGAATGAATAAATTTTCTCATAAGGAAGATATCCCCTGACTTAGCCCAGCCGAATATTGATAGATAAAGATTAGCTTTAACAGTTAAGAACTACAGTTAGGACTTTATACCAATGCTGGAACCAGGAAGTTGTCTAATATTCGAATTTCGATGGTCAAATTCCTGTGCCAGGGTGATGCATTCATGTTTTAGTAGAAGTATTGAACACTCACATTGTGTCACATACATACACCGTTAAGCTAACCATGGAAGGGACTTTCGGTTTTACTGTATCATAGATCGATACATTTTTAGCATTTAAGCTGGCGTTACGTGAGAGCCATGTCCATAAATGACTGAATTTTCAGGGAGACCTTTCATAGCGATTCAGGGTCACATGGTGTACTGTGATATCCATATGTCGAACTTTTCGCCTATGTCATAATATTTACCCAATCCTAGCTCTAGGGACGGCAGCCCGAATTTTTGAGTACGGAATATTGGTTGCCTCCTTCCGACGCTTTTGTTTTCAAACTACCGTACTTTTCAAGCCAAATTCTTTCAATCTTTTAAAACATTTTTTTAAAAATATTTAATGAGATTTTAAAACTATTTTATTGATTGGAATGAATATGAACACATATTTAAAGAACACCAAGCATGGCAAGAAGAGACATATCGCAGAATTGGAGAAGGACGAAGCGACCGAAAATACATGTGTTTTCAGAACTATGTGTTGAAGCTTCATTTCCTCAGTTTTTGGTAGATTATCAATCACAAAAAATTGTTTTCACAATAAAAAATATATAAATATCAAATAAAAGAGAATGAGGCTGTCAAAATTGAGCGTTTTGCCGTTGTGAAAATACATTTTCGGTGTTTCCAAAGAGGACGACTTCCGTATATTTGAGATTTTTTGATATTTGTTTTAAAACAGCATTTCCCAATTTATGGTAAAAAAATCAGAAATATACGGAAGTCGTCCTCTTTTTAAATGATTTTTAAAGTTGATTTTTAAAATCATAATCTTCCTGATTCTGAAGTTCTATCAATATTAAACTATTCTTTCCATTATTAAGCGATGTTTCATTGCTGTCGGAGTACCGTTAACATAATAAAAAAAATATTGAACCTCAATCATGAAGTTTTACAACGCAACCGAATTTCATTTTGCGATAATTTTAGTAAAAACGTGACTTGCGATGCGCTCCACTTGGACTGAAAGCGTCGGCCTTTTGCTTATCATTTATTTATTTTTTTCTATTTAATTAAAATATTTTTTACAAAACTAAAGTGAAAAGTCGGAATGGGGCAGGCATAGGTTTCAGTTGTGTACCATTCTGTGAATTGTTTTGCTCATTCGTAAACACCGTTGCCATCCCTACCTAGCTCTCCATGGATTGATGGGCAAAAACGTAATCAGTTCAACTGTGCACAACTGTGCATTATTTTTGACTTCATCCTATAGCCTCAATACTAATTGGATTGCTTTGCACCAATGTGCGATCGAAAGAGTATCCCAGCACTCAACGTGTATAAACTGCATTATGATAATCAGGAGGCAAATTCCGGGGTATCTCAGAATCGAAAACTTGAAAATCTACAATTACCTTCCTGGCAACCAGATATTTTGAATTTAATCGGAACCGAATTATATTCAAAAACACATTTTCTAATCCGTGACTAGAGAGCACTGCGCATACACCTTTTGACGGAGTGGATTATGGCATCACGACTGTTCAGTGATTTACATTTGTGAACCTTTGTTGTTCTGTTGTTTTGAACCATCCTCCACTCCTCATGGAGCGTGGGATGCACAAGTTCTCTTTGAGAGACTACAAGAGAGTCAATTTATATTGAAGCATCTTGAATATACAATTTATACAATTCTAATTAGGGAAAAGTTAGAATCTCATTAGAATATTTTGAAATCTAAAAAAAAAATTCAGAATCTAATCGGAACATGTTCAGTATCTAATAAGAAGTTCTAAGAATTTAGAATCTAATTTGAATTTTTTTGGCTATAATGAGAAGATTTTAGAATCTTATTTAGCCACTGTTGCTGTTACAATTGCTCGGATTAGATTGCAAAATTGTTCTGATTAGATTCAAACCGAGTTGTCTGATTCTAATCAACTTCTTCGTAATCAGAGACCGACATGCATGATCTGCCATCTCTCGACAACGAAATGCGAAGTGTTCTCATCGTGTGGACACTTCACGTGTACGGATTGTTTGGCGAAGGTGAAGAGAACGTGCCGCGAGTGTCCAGTGTGCAAGAAGGATTGGGTGGGAGGTCCGGACAAGACTGAGAAGGGATTCCTATTCGACTCATACTGTCGATTCGATGACTGCATGGAGTTCACAGTGCTCAATCTACCCTGCAGATGCATCACGTGCCATAGAGACAAGCAGAAGTGTACGCGCTGTTCCAGGTTCACTTATATCAAATACTCTTCTTTAATTGGTTTTTATAGCCGTATTCACCAATCCATCCAATTCTTCTATTGACTACACGCGGTACACTTCTTGTCCGAATGATACATTGTACGGATGAAGTTAGCTCCCGCTATGTTTTACACGGGTATTGATATGTATATATCATGCGATGTTTATGAGCATTCGGCTATTTATTTTGTAGCACTGTCTTTATAAATATATATCGAATGAATAAAATATTTATTCGTAGAAATGTTCATATTGGAACCGAATACTGTGAAAAAAACATATTTTTTCCGGTTGGAGGGAATATATTTTTATTATCACACACCAAAATAATTTATGGTGTGATATGAGTGACTATCTGAGAGAACCGAGCAATATCACCTATAGGCCGTACAGCGAAAAATAAAGTTCTGATTTTAAGATCTCCCTAGGGGTAACTTTTCACGTAGAGTTCGAAAATCGACATTAGGAAGCCGTATCTGTGACCTCTCATTTCGTGCTTCGCACTTAACCTGGGTGGTCGGTTTTTGTATTTTTTGAACGGCTCATCCAAACCCATACATGTATAGTAATTCTGAAAGAGCTCGAAGAAATAAGCATTTTTACTGTTGGAAGTGAAAGTATAGCTCATCTGTGAAAAAAGTTGTGGTCTTTTGAAATTTTTTTAAAAATTAATTTCTGACCTGAAAATTTTTCCTCTAAGTGTGTCATTTTAATTATGATTATTAGATTCCTCGTGAAAAGTTACCCTAGCAACCAACTTTTCGTGAAAAAATTCGTGTCTCAGAGGGGTGTCCTTAATCTCAGAAGAGGAAAGGTAGCGATTTTTTTGCAAATATATGTATTTTAAGAGATCGTCCGCCAGAGAATGGAAAATGGCTCGGATGGTCAAAATTCAGAAAAATCTGGAACTTTTTGCCTGAAGTCTCCTTCAAATATGTAGGTGTGCGGTACATATGGTGAAGGTTAGATATCGATTCTAAAAAAGTTACCGTATCGAATCCATTTTGAGGCCAAAAAAATCGATATCTCAAAAATACTTGAAATATAGTTTTTCTGGTGTGTCTTGTCGTGTAGAAAAGGAATTTCTATGTTAATCATATTTCATCATCATATTTATCCTGACGTCAGGCACAATGGTCCTGCAGGAGGGTGACTTCAGTGTGGAGGGAATGGGGATCTTCGGTCTCAGAGCGTCGTTAGGTCAAGGGATGGGATCTTCTTTGGCTTCTCTGGTCAACTGTAGGGACGATCGTGACGAATCTCCGTTGAGCATCGAAGTAGATCATCCTGCCGCCGAACACCTGACTTGCGCCGGTTAGGAACTCACAACACAGACAGCGGGGCTTTCTTGACGGTAGATCACTCGAGACGATGGGAATCCGTCCGTGCTCCTCCTCTTGAAGTGTACCAAGTAGGCGATACTCTCCGGGTTGCCCAAGCTGACGGGAGAGGATTTCCCAAACTAGGTCGGAAAAGAGCGGGGTCAGGGACGACCGCCCATCACGAGCGCTAGAATGGAGAATGGAGAATGGAGAATGGAGAATGAGAATGGAGAATGGAGAATGGAGAATGTTTCTATGTTAAACCCATCAAAAATGTAATGTTAAAAAGTTTGAGACCAAAAACCTTTTTTTTCGATCCAAAAAGTGATAAAAACAGTCATATCTTTTCAGAATATAAACCGTCTTGATCGAAAATCATATTTTGTAAACTTCATCATGTATCAACTCTAATATATTTTTTGTAGCATTTTAAATATGGGGCCCGTTGGTTTTTTGTGCCCTCAAAGTCAGCTCTCAGCGAAATGAGCAATCCTGGATCTCAGGACGGAATTAAAGTTACCCAACAAGGACGAAACCCTGATCTCACCCTGATCCCGTCGCAAGTACGAGAGAGTATGCAAAAGTGAGAGAGCGCGGATCATTTCCGGCTTTCCCTTCAGGCTAATATTGATTTTTAGCATTTTTGTATATTCATTCTATACTAATTCAACCATTGGCTATTCGATGGAGGACAAAAAATAATGGGTGAATTTCGTCCTTGTTGGGTAACTTTAACATAGGCACCAGCCCTTATCCTAGAAATGTAGAGCACAATGAGCTGAACATTTTATCCGTTGAAAGTGAGCTTCTATCTTTTCGTTGAAGCGTGCCACAGAGCCTATAAGTTGACTAGAAACGGACTGGAGTCTCAGAGCGCGCGCGCTCTGACCGCCTGTCGCTCTCGCCGCCTGACCTCCCTCTCACTCCCCTCCATTTAGCGCTCTCCTGCGCGCATCCTCTGTTGTTTTAGCTAACTTCTAAGCTCAGCGCACTTCAACAAAAAGATAGAAGCTCACTTTCAACAGATAAAATGTTCAGCTCATCGTGCTCTACATTTCTGGCATAAGGACTGGTGTATAAGTCAATTCTGACTGGAGATCCAGGATTACTCATTTCGTTGAGAGCTGACTTTTAGGGCACAAAAAACCAACGGGCCCCATTTTTAAAATGCTACAAAAAAATATTAGAGTCAGTACATGTTGAAGTTCACAAAAAATGATTTTCGTTCAAGACAGTTCATATTCTGAAAAGATATGACTGTTTTTATCACTTTTTGGATCGAAAAAATGGTTTTTGGGCTCAAACTTTTTAACATTACGTTTTTGATGGGTTTAACATAGAAATTCGTTTTCTACACGACTAGGGACAGCAGCCGTGTTTATGAATGAGCAGAACAATTAACAAGTTGGTGTGCAAATCGAAGCTTACCCTACCCCCATTTCGACTTTTCACTTTAGTTTTTCAAAAATAATGTAGAATAATAAGAAAAACAATAATATATGTTGATAAAGAAGCCGACGTTTTGAGTCCAAGCGGAGCGCATCACAAGTCACTTTCATACTCAATTTATCGCAAACTGAAATCCGTTAAAATATTTCAGCACCGTCCATATGAATTAATTAATTTCTTATTAATGTTTAACCCGCTCTAAAAAAATGCGATATATCACCATTAACCTAACCAAAAACACCCAAAAATATCTCGGTGTTTCAGAATCGTCAAGCAAGTGCAAGGATTACGGTAACACCTAAGTAAAATAGCATTTTCTATAAAACCGCTACCAGTATATTTTTTGTTTTCTAGTATGTGGTGTAAAACAGGGTTTATCGCAATATAACCAAAAATCTCGAATGTACTATTAGCGGTTTTAAAGAAAAAGCAAAAAATGCATTTTCACAACGGTAAAATGCTCAACTTTGACGGCCTCATTCTCTAATATCTTATATTTTTATTTATTTTTATTGTGAAAACAATTTTGAATTTGTATACCATCATCAATGCATTTGTACATTTATGCAGGGCATGAATACGGTGAACAGTAACAGGTGCAGAATTGTAAAGACTGTAGTGAGAGGTATTGAGGAATCGAATGGGTAGCTCGATTAGTAGTAAGTTGGAAAGTACATACGTATTTACAAAGGTACAAAGCACGGAAATGACTAGAAAGTTAAGCTGGCTGGGAAGTATACACCACGGAAGAGCCGGGACGTTGTAGGTGAAATGGCTCAGCGAAATATTCAAATTTGACTATGGTACTTTTGGTCATTTTTTTACCGTAGTCAGTTAGCTTTCAGTTTGCGTTAAACATTAACTACTGTAGCTTTGGGCGTTTGTTGCAGTTATTCTGGAAGGGTTCCATTTTGATAGAATTAGTTTTTTTTTGTTTTCGAGGGTTTAAATGAATTCCTTCCAGCTTCTTGCCGTTTTCAATATAACGAATAAACAGTTTGAGCAATACTCTGTGCAGTTGAAGATTCTTTCTACCGTCTGTGGTATACTCGCCAGCATAAATTAAGATTACGTATATTTATCAACAAATGTGCGTGTAACAATAACAAGAAGTAACAATGTTCAAAGTGGTATAAGTCATTAGAAACGAATTGATAACGATAAACAACAGATTGATCATCGAATTTTGTTCTTTTGCCATGCATCACAGAGTTTGATATAGCTATTGCTATAACCGCAAGATTACGGTACACATTTGAATGGAGTTTTCGTTTTCCCGCCCTCCGCCGAATTTTGGCGCAATTTCCCGCACATGATTTGAATTCTCGTATCATTTCGTTATTTTTCGCAAAATATATTCATTTATTATTATTATTATTTTGCAGACAGTGAGACATGTCCTCTACCGGTCGAGACGATTCTGCTGGGCACAACGAAAGACGTACGTTTCTCAACTTCGATTCTTTAGTATTGCACATTTTCTGAATCGTCACGGGTCTTTTTGCGACATTGCAAATGTGCCGTTTATTGTATTGCCTGAATACTTTGAAAATTGTGAAAAGACATAAATTAGGAGGGAAGTTTGCAGGCCGTGCAGACGAGGAGGAGGATATAGAGGACCTCTTCGGGAACGAAGACGTTGAGGATGATGACGAGGAAGGGGAGAATCTGTTTGGAGATGACATGGAAAGGTGGGCCATATTATTTTAAGAATTGTATTTCACTATCAGAATCGAATACGTCCAGAATGTGATTATTTGTTTTTAAAAGTTTAGCAGTCTTACCAGCAGTGCATACTTTACGATGATCTTACCTGGAACAGCGATAGTTAGTATTTGCAAATTTCCAATTCATTACTTTTGTGGGAGTTTGTGACGACTTTGGCACTCATTTTGCGGTACAAACACCGTGGAACTATGGTATGCAGGGACTACCAGGAACAGCCGGAATTGGACCAGTACTCGGATACTGGAATCGATGATGCATCGGATGTGGGAGATCTCTCGATGGATGCGCGGAGGGCTGCAGAGAGAGCAATGGATCTGAGAGACGACCGGGCTGATGAAGATGACCTCTTCTACGAGGAAGAAGATAGACGAGTGAGTGAAGAGAGAAGGGAGGGAGAGGGGGAGACTCTTCAGCCCGGACGTCGTCATCGTCGTCGAAGGGAGGAAGGAGAAAGAGGAGAGAAGGAAGATGCAGAAATGTTGAGTGCAGATGACGTACCCATCGACATCCTCGAGAATATGAGGGGAAGATCCACCAGAGAACACGTATCTGATGATGCAGTGAGCAGAGAAATCGAGAGAAGGTACAGTGAGAGTGGGGGATGGATAGAGACGGGGAGTACATTCAGGTTCAAGAACTTCCTCCGTGCATTCAAAGATCTTGAATCAAGAAAGACCAAATATCTCAACATGATCAAGAATATGGTTGCTGAAAACAGAGAGTCTATTGAAGTAGATTACCTTGATCTGGCAGATGAGAGTGGAGAGCAGAACATCTGCTATTTCCTTCCCGAGGCACCGGAACAGGTAGGAGTCGAGTGGGAGGGAGAGAGGGAGAAGGTTGACCCTAGGTGTTGTCGTGTCTGGACAAAGCCGCCACTGACTTGGTCCTCACCACCTACCCCTACTATGCCAGAGTCTGCTCACAGATGAAGGTATCTCGCATGATGGTAGATAGAGAGTGATTGGTGGGATGAAGGTGCGAATCCGTGGTCTACCCGTCGAGGAGGAAATTCGAATGCTTCGTCAACTCCATCTCAACATGCTCGTTCGCGTCTCTGGTGTGGTGACAGTAGCGACTGGAATCCTCCCACAACTGGGAATTGTCAAGTTCGACTGCATCTCGTGTGGATATCTACTCGGTCCTTTCATTCAGACTCAGGTATAGAGAGAGAGAGAGGGAGAGGATGAGTAAGAGCTTTGAGGATAACGAGGTTCGTCCTTCGATGTGTCCTTCCTGCCAGGGGAAGGGACCCTTCGAGATGAATGAAGAGCAGGTTAGAGAATAGAGTGAAGGTGAATGTGATTGATTCCTTGCAGACAGTCTATCACAACTACCAGAGAGTATCCATCCAGGAGAGTCCAAATAAGGTACATTTTCTCGACTTGAAAGCAGTTGATCACATTCTTCTTGATCGTAGTGCACATTGTGAGATATGCCAGTGGTCTCTTCGCTACTGGTCAGCGACTTTGTAATGTATGAAAAAATTAACCAAGACGGAATTACTTAGCCCTTTTCTATCGGCTACGAAATGAAGTGCTAGTCCATCTTTTAAAACTGTATAAATGGTTGGATTGAGTATTGTGGGAATAGAATGCGTAGCAAAGTGGTGTACATGATAAACTTCTTAAAGTACTACAATATTCGCGGAACGGGAAAATATTCACGGCTAAATATTTTCCCGTTCCGCGACTATTGTAGCACTTTTTTATCTGTTTATAATGTTTATCATGTACACCACTTTGCTACACATTCTATTCTCACAGTATATGCTGCTATGAATTGGAGATTGAGAAAATAAATGATGAGGGGGAGTGATCCTTTTATTGATGTGTAGGTGGCTGCTGGTCGTCTTCCTCGATCGAAGGACGTCATCCTTCTGGGAGATCTCTGTGATTCGTGCAAACCTGGAGATGAGATTGTAAGTTCTCATTTCGTCCCCTTTCTTATGGCAATTTGAAAAGAATTTTATTGACTGTTTAGGAAGTGACCGGAATCTACAAGATCAACTACGACGCTTCCCTGAATTCGAAGCAAGGATTCCCTGTATTCAACACCATAATCCATGCTAATCACATCGTGAACAAGGACAAAGTAGCGTCTGACGATCTCAGCGATGAGGATATGGCAGTGAGTTGTCTTGACTTGTATCATTGGATGGCAAGGAATGGTTATGTTGAGACTATTCGTCAACTGGCGAAGGACTCGAGAATCGCGGAACGAGTCTTCGCATCTATCGCTCCTTCGATCTACGGGCACGATGACATCAAACGAGCTATCGCCCTCTCTCTATTCAGAGGAGAAGCGAAGAATCCATCGGGCAAGCACAGAGTTAGGTATGCACAATAGAGAGCAATTGCACAATGATGTTGTTCTCATTGAAGGGGCGACATTAACGTGCTTCTGTGTGGAGACCCCGGAACGGCGAAGTCGCAGTTCCTCCGATACTCAGCCCACACTGCTCCTCGTGCTATCCTCACGACGGGACAAGGAGCATCGGCAGTGGGATTGACTGCTTACGTGCAGAGACATCCCGTGACTAGGGAATGGACACTCGAGGCAGGAGCCATGGTGAGTGGAGGAGACGGGGTCGAGAGAAGAAGGGCTGTGGATGTGCAGGTACTGGCTGATAAGGGAGTCTGTCTCATCGACGAATTCGACAAGATGAGTGAGCAGGACAGGACATCGATTCACGAGGTGAGGGGAGAGGATGAGGAAGAGGGGAAGGGATGGATTGAGGCAATGGAACAGCAGTCGATCTCCATCTCCAAGGCCGGAATCGTCACTTCCCTCCAGGCACGATGCACTGTCATCGCAGCTGCCAATCCCATCGGAGGACGGTGAGGAGAGGGAGAGAGGGAGGGGAGGAGGGGGGGATACGTGGTACTACAGGTACAACCCCTCTCGTACATTCGCGGAGAATGTGGATCTGACGGAGCCGATCCTCTCTCGCTTCGACGTGTTGTGTGTAGTGAGAGATATCGCAGAGCCAGTGGAGGATGAGAGACTCGCTGCGTTAGTTGATCCATCCCCCTCCCTCCCTTCCATCCTTCCCTATTGCAGTTTCGTGTTTGCGAGTCACGTGAGGAAACATCCAGGATTCGAGGAGAAGGATGAGAATATCGTCCCCGATCTGGTATGCCTTTGATGTCACAGACTGAGTCACTGGGAGGGGATGGAGTATCAATGAGTGTGCGCAGGTGAAGGCGGAACGAGCGTCGGCGGTCGAATTGATCCCCCAAGATGTACTCCGGAAGTACATCCTATACGCCAGAGAGAAGGTCCACCCTGTACTGTCGGATAAACACGCTGAGAAGATGGCGAATCTGTTCGCAGAGATGAGGAAGGAGTCACTTGTGAGTGGATGGAGGGGAGGGGTGAAGGAAGAGGAGGGGGAGATTGCAGGCGACTGCATCCGTGGCCATCACTGTGAGGACTGTGGAATCGATGATTAGACTGTCTGAGGCACACGCCAAGATACATCTCAGGTGAGAAGGAAGAGAGGGAAGGGGAGGGGAGAAGGAGGGAAGGGCACATGCAGATCGTACGTGAACGACGATGACGTGCACTGTGCAATGGGAGTGATGCTCGAGAGTTTCATCGCCACTCAGAAGGCATCGGTGATGAAAGCGATGAGGAAGGTGAGAGAGGAGAGGAGAAACAAGATGAAGAGACTATTGCAGACATTAGGAAAACATCTGAGAAAGAACAGATCGAACACGGAACTGCTCGTATACATTCTGAAGCAGTTGGCAAAGGAAGTGAGTGGAGATAAGAGAGAGATGGAGGAAGAATTGAATTACAGGCACTCCATTGTGAGATGGCCAAACACGGAGAAGAGGAGACCATCGCTTCGATTACCATCGCGGAGGTGAGTGGAGAGGGGGGAGGGGGAGAGAGGGAGAGGGAGGAATTGCAGGCTGATCTCCTCGAGAAGGCACACTCACTCAAGATAGACAATGTCAGATGTCTCTATGAATCTGCAATATTCAAGGAGAACAATTTCGTGTACGATGAGAAGAAGAAGGTGATCAGACAGGAGATATGCCATTGATTCCTCCATTTCTCTCTTTCCACATATCGATGATCAATTATTGGTATCTCTCTTGTTTCTCATAATTAAATACACCATGTTTTTTTTAAAATTTAACGCACTATGTTTGAAAGCATTTATAATTAGTTTTATTCTACTTTAATTTTACACTCCCTATCACTTGAAACGGACCTGGATCTCAGTAAATGGGTAGGATTTACCTCCCAGTTTCATTTTTTAAAATCTCGTTTGAAGCTCGAGTTGATACGCATATCTGACTATTCATAATTTGTGCTATTTCATCCTATTGACAACCTGCTATCTCGATGTGGTTTTAGTAAAGTCGGCTTGAATACTTCTTGTTCATCCCTCATTGGTTGCACTCATATAATCACAAATACTGAAATTGGACTAGAAACTAAAACGAGGACGGGGGCGGGGCCGCATATTTGCATCACGCGAAGCCGCGCATTTTTACCGCTATTGCCGCGCGTTTCTAGTTTGTCGAATTTCGCAGTTTATTTTCTTTTTATTTATTTTTGATTGATATAATTTTTGGCGGAAGTGATTAAATGAGTATTCATTGCAAATACATTTCATCCCACTAAATTATATTCTTTATAATGGGTGTATTTCTTCATAATCGGCGACTGATCGTATATTTTTTGATTACATATGATAAATTGTAATTTAATTCATTTTATTAAATAACTGCTTTGGAGCAATTATATTTTAAAATTGAATACGTTACCATAACTCAAGAAATCGCGAATACTTATCCACATAAAAAGAAAATGACTTGAATTTGCATAAAAATGGCCCTAATTGTATGCCCTAGCCGTGTTCATGATCCAGATGAATTAACCCCTTGTCTCCAGAATTCTTCTACTAACGGAAACCTAAATTGCAAAGAGTTTCATAAGGTAAGGGAGGATGAAAAACAAGGGAGTATCATTCATTTACTCTGGAGAATTATGTCACCAAGATATATTGGACACTAAGTACTCTTTCAGACCCATTATAAACAAGAAAATATAGTGGGATATCATATATTTGCATTGAACAATCATTTATAATCATTTCCTTCAAGAAAAATAAAAATAGGACCTATCAAAAATAAATAAAAAGAAAATAAACTGCGAGATTCGACAAACAAGAAACGCGCTGCAGCAGCGGTAAAAATGCGCGGCTTCGCGTGATGCAAATATGCGGCCCCGCCCCCGTCCTCGTTTTAGTTTCTAGTTGAAATTGGCATGTTCTCAGGGTAGTTCCTCTCGGGTTGCACTGATTGTAATGCGTATTGCAATATAGTGAAAAATGACGAGTCTCACACTCGATCCTATTAATCCATCGGCCTGGCTCCATGTCTATCCATTATCATGACATGTAAATGGTGAGAGATAAGAATGTAAGGTGTCAGCGAAATGAGAGGAGTGATGGAAAGGAGAGAGGAGAATCACGTGAATCGAAGGGAAGAGAAATGAGAGATCAAATGATGACACGATTGGACGAATGGGAATGAATGCGTGTGTGGATGCTGCACACTCTCATTCCTCCCCTTTCTACTCCTTCCCCGTGACCACCGCATATTGTGGAGGACAATATCGTTCCTCTCTCCGCTCTCTCTTCTTTTCTTCCTGTCTTGGACCTGATATGATGTTCCTTTCTCAATCGATCAACATCAAATTGTGAATTTTGAAATATTCACAATTTGATGGAGTTGTGAATGAACTGTTTCTTGGTCACATAATTAGTAATTCGATTGAATTATGGTGTAATCACCGAAATGCTTCGTCTATGGTTATGAACTTGGACGGAAAAAAAACGATGCATATCGCGCCGTTATGGAATTCCCTACAAAGTGGCCGCATGAATTTGACAACTGTCACGGAATAAAATAAATACTTTTAATGCACTGTTTCTATAAATACTGGCAAGAAAAGTGCCGTTCATCTTCATTACTGGTTGGGGACTACTGTTGAGAAAGTAGACAATAGGGCTATGTGATATCGATATTGCAACGTTGTTACTTACCTCGCAACGTTTCTCACTTGTGGTATAATTTTGATAAACATATTTAATTTTTACAAATTTGTTCGAATTACAACAAACAGGATGGTAAATAGGATGGGCATGTTAAATTTATTTGATTTGTACTTCAGAATTATTCACAGAGTGGGAAACGTTGCAACGTTGCATCCCTCCTCTTCCCCTCCTCTAGGAGTTGCAACGTTGCAACGAAATGCGCGCGCGATGTAGCGTTGCAAACCTCGAATTTCGAACCCTAGTAGACAACTGGAGGGGGACCTTTCTCCTTTCCTCATTCGAACCCTAGTAGACAACTGGAGGGGGACCTTTCTCCTTTCCTCATTCGAACCCTAGTAGACAACTGGAGGGGGACCTTTCTCCTTTCCTCATTCGAACCCTAGTAGACAACTGGAGGGGGACCTTTCTCCTTTCCTCATTCGAACCCTAGTAGACAACTGGAGGGGACCTTTCTCCTTTCCTCATTCCAACCCTAGTAGACAACTGGAGGGGGACCTTTCTCCTTTCCTCATTCGAACCCTAGTAGACAACTGGAGGGGGACCTTTCTCCTTTCCTCATTCGAACCCTAGTAGACAACTGGAGGGGGACCTTTCTCCTTTCCTCATTCGAACCCTAGTAGACAACTGGAGGGGGACCTTTCTCCTTTCCTCATTCGAACCCTAGTAGACAACTGGAGGGGGACCTTTCTCCTTTCCTCATTCGAACCCTAGTAGACAACTGGAGGGGGACCTTTCTCCTTTCCTCATTCGAACCCTAGTAGACAACTGGAGGGGGACCTTTCTCCTTTCCTCATTCCAACCCTAGTAGACAACTGGAGGGGGACCTTTCTCCTTTCCTCATTCGAACCCTAGTAGACAACTGGAGGGGGACCTTTCTCCTTTCCTCATTCCAACCCTAGTAGACAACTGGAGGGGGACCTTTCTCCTTTCCTCATTCGAACCCTAGTAGA
This sequence comes from Pristionchus mayeri, assembly GCA_036245805.1. Lineage (NCBI taxonomy): Eukaryota > Metazoa > Nematoda > Chromadorea > Rhabditida > Neodiplogasteridae > Pristionchus > Pristionchus mayeri. The sequence goes on along the minus strand of BTRK01000004.1, from coordinate 23,415,256 downwards.
CAACTGGAGGGGGATCTTTCTCCTTTCCTCATTCCAACCCTAGTAGACAACTGGAGGGGGACCATTCTCCTTTCCTCATTCGAACCCTAGTAGACAACTGGAGGGGGACCTTTCTCCTTTCCTCATTCGAACCCTAGTAGACAACTGGAGGGGGACCTTTCTCCTTTCCTCATTCGAACCCTAGTAGACAACTGGAGGGGGACCTTTCTCCTTTCCTCATTCGAACCCTAGTAGACAACTGGAGGGGGACCTTTCTCTTTTCCTCATTCGAACCCTAGTAGACAACTGGAGGGGGACCTTTCTCCTTTCCTCATTCCAACCCTAGTAGACAACTGGAGGGGGACCTTTCTCCTTTCCTCATTCGAACCCTAGTAGACAACTGGAGGGGGATCTTTCTCCTTTCCTCATTCCAACCCTAGTAGACAACTGGAGGGGGACCTTTCTCCTTTCCTCATTCCAACCCTAGTAGACAACTGGAGGGGGACCTTTCTCCTTTCCTCATTCGAACCCTAGTAGACAACTGGAGGGGGACCTTTCTCCTTTCCTCATTCGAACCCTAGTAGACAACTGGAGGGGGACCTTTCTCCTTTCCTCATTCGAACCCTAGTAGACAACTGGAAGGGGACCTTTCTCCTTTCCTCATTCGAACCCTAGTAGACAACTGGAGGGGGACCTTTCTCCTTTCCTCATTCGAACCCTAGTAGACAACTGGAGGGGGACCTTTCTCCTTTCCTCATTCGAACCCTAGTAGACAACTGGAGGGGGATCTTTCTCCTTTCCTCATTCCAACCCTAGTAGACAACTGGAGGGGGACCTTTCTCCTTTCCTCATTCCAACCCTAGTAGACAACTGGAGGGGGACCTTTCTCCTTTCCTCATTCGAACCCTAGTAGACAACTGGAGGGGGACCTTTCTCCTTTCCTCATTCGAACCCTAGTAGACAACTGGAGGGGGACCTTTCTCCTTTCCTCATTCGAACCCTAGTAGACAACTGGAAGGGGACCTTTCTCCTTTCCTCATTCGAACCCTAGTAGACAACTGGAGGGGGACCTTTCTCCTTTCCTCATTCGAACCCTAGTAGACAACTGGAGGGGGACCTTTCTCCTTTCCTCATTCGAACCCTAGTAGACAACTGGAGGGGGACCTTTCTCCTTTCCTCATTCGAACCCTAGTAGACAACTGGAGGGGGACCTTTCTCCTTTCCTCATTCGAACCCTAGTAGACAACTGGAGGGGGACCTTTCTCCTTTCCTCATTCGAACCCTAGTAGACAACTGGAGGGGGACCTTTCTCCTTTCCTCATTCCAACCCTAGTAGACAACTGGAGGGGGACCTTTCTCCTTTCCTCATTCGAACCCTAGTAGACAACTGGAGGGGGACCTTTCTCCTTTCCTCATTCCAACCCTAGTAGACAACTGGAGGGGGACCTTTCTCCTTTCCTCATTCGAACCCTAGTAGACAACTGGAGGGGGACCTTTCTCCTTTCCTCATTCCAACCCTAGTAGACAACTGGAGGGGGACCTTTCTCCTTTCCTCATTCCAACCCTAGTAGACAACTGGAGGGGGACCTTTCTCCTTTCCTCATTCGAACCCTAGTAGACAACTGGAGGGGGACCTTTCTCCTTTCCTCATTCCAACCCTAGTAGACAACTGGAGGGGGACCTTTCTCCTTTCCTCATTCCAACCCTAGTAGACAACTGGAGGGGGACCTTTCTCCTTTCCTCATTCGAACCCTAGTAGACAACTGGAAGGGGACCTTTCTCCTTTCCTCATTCGAACCCTAGTAGACAACTGGAGGGGGACCTTTCTCCTTTCCTCATTCCAACCCTAGTAGACAACTGGAGGGGGACCTTTCTCCTTTCCTCATTCCAACCCTAGTAGACAACTGGAGGGGGACCTTTCTCCTTTCCTCATTCGAACCCTAGTAGACAACTGGAGGGGGACCTTTCTCCTTTCCTCATTCGAACCCTAGTAGACAACTGGAGGGGGACCTTTCTCCTTTCCTCATTCGAACCCTAGTAGACAACTGGAGGGGGATCTTTCTCCTTTCCTCATTCGAACCCTAGTAGACAACTGGAGGGGGACCTTTCTCCTTTCCTCATTCCAACCCTAGTAGACAACTGGAGGGGGACCTTTCTCCTTTCCTCATTCGAACCCTAGTAGACAACTGGAGGGGGACCTTTCTCCTTTCCTCATTCGAACCCTAGTAGACAACTGGAGGGGGACCTTTCTCCTTTCCTCATTCGAACCCTAGTAGACAACTGGAAGGGGACCTTTCTCCTTTCCTCATTCGAACCCTAGTAGACAACTGGAGGGGGACCTTTCTCCTTTCCTCATTCCAACCCTAGTAGACAACTGGAGGGGGACCTTTCTCCTTTCCTCATTCGAACCCTAGTAGACAACTGGAGGGGGACCTTTCTCCTTTCCTCATTCGAACCCTAGTAGACAACTGGAGGGGGACCTTTCTCCTTTCCTCATTCGAACCCTAGTAGACAACTGGAGGGGGATCTTTCTCCTTTCCTCATTCCAACCCTAGTAGACAACTGGAGGGGAACCTTTCTCCTTTCCTCATTCGAACCCTAGTAGACAACTGGAGGGGGACCTTTCTCCTTTCCTCATTCGAACCCTAGTAGACAACTGGAGGGGGACCTTTCTCCTTTCCTCATTCGAACCCTAGTAGACAACTGGAGGGGGACCTTTCTCCTTTCCTCATTCCAACCCTAGTAGACAACTGGAGGGGGACCTTTCTCCTTTCCTCATTCGAACCCTAGTAGACAACTGGAGGGGGACCTTTCTCCTTTCCTCATTCGAACCCTAGTAGACAACTGGAGGGGGACCTTTCTCCTTTCCTCATTCGAACCCTAGTAGACAAATGGAAGGGGACCTTTCTCCTTTCCTCATTCGAACCCTAGTAGACAACTGGAGGGGGACCTTTCTCCTAC